>VDFB02372162.1:0-37404 GCA_007258455.2 Sequoia sempervirens | reverse complement strand
TGTTTGTTTTTGAAGATATTTGATTATTTAATTTTTGGAATATTTGATGTTTTGGATTTTTTTGGAATATGGTTTTTTTTTTTTTTAAATATATGATGTAATGTCGTAAAAATTTTCCACTTGTATTTTCACTTACATCCTTGTATCCACTTTAGTTTCCATTCACTTAGCACTTGTGTAGGATCATTTTAGCATTTGCATCACCCTTTTTCCCCTCTCAGGATGCTCAAGACCCCTTTTTAGTAGCTACCTTCGTGCGTCAACTTTGCGTTAAACCTTGTTCTTTTCCCATTCTCATTGTTTTGTAGCATGATGTGTCTGGACACTAGCACGTTGTGCGGACGTCTGTGCATCACGCTAGCATCCTGTGATATTTTGATGTTCAAATGGCCATTTTTGAGCATGTTTGCCACTTGTCAGCTCCTTTTGTCGGTGGTAATGGCCCGAGACGCCCTGTAACCACTTGAGAAGCTTCTTTTCCCTCCTATTCTCTTTTTAAATGCTATCTTTTCAATTCATTTCTTCTTTTGGATCTCTAGATTTCGCTCTAGCCTTTCCCTCTTCCCTTTATCTTGATATCTTGCTTGCATAACTCTCTACAACTTTCTTCAACACTCTCAAGTTCTCTTGGAAACACTCTTTGCAACACTCTTGGATATTTTAGCTATCTTTGTCTCTTTATTTCCTCGGCCTCCTCAGGCTGATATTTTCTTAATCAGTTGTAAGCATTCTTAGATTTCTCACATTCCTAGTATCTCCATCTCTATTTTGTGACAAGTTCTCCCTCCTGTGATTGCTTTTATGGACTTTATGTTTGTTTAATTTATCTTAATTTCTATCTATCCGGGCTATTTGTGGGAGGTGGGGAACACCAAAATAATTTGACTACAAAACCCATATTAGCCCCAACATTTTCCTCAATCTTAAGTGTATATAGGTGTTGGACAATATTCACTTGTTGAGGCTTCCATCAGCTGGCCTTGTTATGAGCATTTTATTTCTCTATCCCTCTTTAGTTATAAAATTTGTTTTACTCTTTATTGTATTTATGTTATATTCTATTACTTTCTTGCATCTCCGAAGTAATAAATTAGATTTCCCCAGATTACCTCTTTGTTGTTTTCTATGATATTCTCACTTGGTCCCAGGACAAGATGCTGCTATGCTTTTGGGACCTCTAGTGTGTTGTAATCAATATCCTTATTTTCTTGTGTTGTCGTCCTTTTGACCTTCAAAAATCCATCAAGTATCCAAAACTTTCATGATCTACCTTTTGATAAAACTCTTGCCCCATTCCTTGAGGTAGTAGGGCGTCACCTTGGGAATCTCTTGAGAATAAAGAGACTTGTGAGTAGCGAATCCCCCTTCTCTACATATGATTTTTTTTTATTTTCAAAAGTTGTCCAGATTACTAAGTGAGCTAGAAGGCATATATTAAGATTAATTCCTAAGTAATATGTAAGCACCTTCCCCCAATGTCTAGCAATTATGATACATTATGAGTGGATGAATGGGCTATTGTGATGGAAATGGATATGTGAAGGATGGGGAGGATATACATTATGAAAATAGATCAAGGATAAGGGGTTTACTTCCAAGGACTGTCACATAATAGGATTACATCTTTGACCCAAGCTAACTATTTTGATAGTGCTATGTAGGTGATGGTATGACATGGGATAGAATATGGTCAAAATAAATGAGCAGGTCAAGATTTTTCCAAAAGCATGTCTTGAATTATATGCCCTTAGTCTTTGTTAAGATCAAGGTGGATAATGAAGATGGATGAAAATGAAATGGATTGGATGGATAGTGATGTTAGGATAAAAAAACATGATATATGAGATAAGATGCTCCCAATTAGAATGGTACACATAAATAATCAATTTTACACATGATACCCACAAATGGCTTTTCATTATGGTACTTTCCCAAAGCACCATAAGAATAGTTTTCACTAGAGGGTATTTTTTATCATTACTATTTTTTTCCTTTTTTTTAAAATTTTTTTCTACACATGGCGCCTGTAAACAGGTTTTCACTATGGTACTTACCCAAGGCGCCATTGAAGTGATTTTCACTAAAGGACAATTTTTATCTTTACTTTTAAAAAAAAAAATTATTTTAAATTTTTTGGTTTTTTAATAGCCATCAACTATGTGGGACCACCCGGTGGTGTTGATGTAGATATTGTTGTCATAATGTGCCAATAATTTCCTTCCTTAAGGAGTTTCTTTGACAATATAAGGGCACTTGTATATATCCTATGGATGTTGTGATCGTTGTTGATACTTAAGTTGGCTTTATCTAAATATGCACATTGTGATAAAGTGTCATTAGAGTCTTTATGATAAACTGTTGTTGCCAAGACATAGTGAATGTGGGATTTGGGATTTTTATATTTTAGGTGAAATGTTGGATTTTGATGGGGGATATGAGATGGGTATGAATTATTTGATTGTTTGGATGTAGGAATTTTTATTTTCCAGACTTGGGATGGTGGATGATGGAATGTGGATGTGATATTTTGAGTGTGATTGGGACCAACAATTTTATACACTTTGTGTGTTGGTATTGAAGACTATTTTGAAATATGTGGACACTTATGATAGATGCAAGGCCTTTTTTAATGTGGCTCCATAGTTTCATTGACTATTGAATTTGGATTTGGATTCAATGCTTTACATTATCTGTAATGCCCAAAACTTTCTACCAAATGCATAGCTAAGGACATAACACAAACTTTAAATTCTAACCACAAACATAAAAGTAACTCACACAATTTTGCTTTGGGATCCATTTTGTATTTATGTGTCCACTTTGATTTTTAGATTTATTAGCTTCAAAAACTTGACTTTGATATTTTTCTTTGTAAGGATTTTTCTTTTGTTTGTCCCAATTAGTGGGTTAAGGATTTGGGAATGATGGTATATGATGTGGATGACTGGAGTGTTAAAAACAACCTTATTGTAAGGACTATTCATGACCCCTATTTTAATGTTTGCACCTATAAAAAACGTAGAGCTAAACAAAAAAATATAAGAGTTATTAAAGAAGGGATTGATCAAAGAGAGCTTAAGCCCACATGTGGTACTTGTTGTACTGGCACCTAAGAAAGATGGAGAGTGGAGAATGTGTACAAAATCAAGAGCAATCAATAGGATCATAGTCAATTATCGATTCCCATTACCAAGGATAGATGATATTATGGATTGCTTAAGTCAAGAGAAAAGTATTTCATAAAGATTGACCTAAAGAGTGGATATCATCAAATCATAATCAAAGAAGGAGATGAGTGGAAGACTACATTTAAGACTAATGAAGGGTTGTATGAGTGGTTAGTGATGCCTTTTGGATTGACCGATGCACCTAGCACTTTCATGAGGTTGATGAATGAGGTACTGAAGAAATTCTTGGGTAAGTTTCTCATTGTTTATTTGGATGATATTCTAATTTTTAGTAAGACCAAAGAACATTTGTGGCACATCAAACAAGTATTACATAAGTTAAGAGAAGAGAATTTGTTGATAAACATCAAGAAGTGTAGCCTTATGAAGATAGAGTTGGTATACTTGGGATTTGTCATTTTTGTTGAAGGATTGAAAATGGACCTTGAGAAGGTTAGAACAATTGTTGAGTGGCCTACATTGGTGAACATTGGAGAGGTAAGATCATTCCATGGATTGGCAATTTTTTATCAAAAATTCATCAAGAGCTTTAGTAGCATTTGCACACCAATGATGAAAATAATGAGAGGAGATAGGAAAGACTTTAAGTGGACATCCAGAGCACAAAGAAGTTTTAAACCATTGAAGCAAAAAGTGATAGAGCAATCAATGTTAGCATTACCTAACTTTGATAAAGTATTTCAAGTTGATTGTGATGCCAGTGGAAATGCGATATGAGTAGTTTTGAGTCAAGAAGGAAGACGTGTATAGCTTATTTAAGTGAGAAGTTGAATGAAGCCAGAAGAAGATATTCAATTTATGATGGAGAGTTTTATACCACAATTCAAGCCTCAAAGAAGTGGAGACATTATTTGTTGCCTAAGGAGTTTGTGATGTATATTGGCCATCAAGCATTGTAGTATTTGAACAGTTAGGGAAAGTTGAACCAAAGACATATGAGATGGGTTGAATTCTTATAGAGTTATACATTTGTGTTCAAGAATATGAGTGGTAAGTCAAATAAAGTTGCAAATACATTGAGCAGAAGAATGATTTTTTTGACAAGGATGAAGATAGAAGTACCGGGTTTTGAAGAACTGAAGCATATGTATGAGGATGATCCAGATTTTGCTGAAGCGTGAAAAGAATGTAAGAAACTAGTAATAATAGATAGGAGTCAATGGTTGGATTATTTCATTCAAGAAGATATGTTGTTCAAGGGAAATCACTTGTGTATTCCAAGGAGTTCAATGAGGGAGAATTTGATTAAGGAGTAGCACAGTGGAGGACTAGCAAGACATTTTGGGGTAGACAAGATAGTAGCTTTGGTGAATGAACACTATTTTTGGTTGTAGATATATAAGGATGTCAGGAAGTATGTTCAAAGTTGTACAATTTGCTAAGTAGAAAAAGGAAGTATTCAAATTATTGGATTGTATAAACCATTGATAATACCATAGAGACCTTGGAAAGATATAAGCACATATTTCATATTGGGATTACCAAGAACACAAAGAGAATATGATTCTATAATGGTATCTAATATGACACATTTTATTTCTTGCAAGAAGACTAATGATGTTGTGCATGTTGTTGATCTATTTTTCAAGGAGATTGTGATATTGCATGGATTACCAAAGAGTATAGTTTTAGACAAGGACACCAAGTTCATTGGATACTTTTGGAGGACATTGTGGAAGAAGATGAAGATAGACCTGAAGTTTAGTTTAGCACATCACCCACAAATAGATGGTCAAACATAGATGGAAAATAGGAGTTTGGGTAATTTATTGAGATGTTTGGGTGGAGATAAGGCAAGAAATTGGGACATAGCTCTACCACAAGCATAATTTGCATATAATAATTCAGTAAATGAAGCATAAAGAAGACACGATTTAAAGTTGTAACAAGGATTCATCCTAGAGCCATTGTGGAACTCAAAGACATCAATATGGAGAATAAGAGGAGTGTAAAAGTAGAAGAAAATTTTGTAGGATTCATGGAAACATTGCATAGTCAAGTTCAAAAACACTTGGAAGACATGAATGACAAGTATAAGGAGAAGGCATATGAGAAGAGGAGACATAAGGAATTTGCTATTAGAGGTGAAGTTACGGTATATCTTAGGAAGGAAAGGTTTACATTAGGAACATACAATAAGTTGAAGATGAGGAAGATTGGACCATGTAAGATTCTCATAAAGTTTGATTCAGGAAATCCATATGAAGTGGAGTTACCAGAAGCACTTGGTATATCACATGTTTTCAATGTTGCAAGAAAAGGGAAGTTGGATTAGAGGATCAATTACTACATCAACCACCAAAGCAGATTGAGTGGATCTTGGATACCATAATTGGAAGGAGCACTATGAACAAGTAGTACAAGGAGTATTTGGTGAAGTGGAAAGTCAAACCAGTGGAGGATTCATCATGGATTTCTCAAGATGAGGTGGAAAAATTTGGTTTTCATCTAGCCCCTGGAAAGTGAGGGACTCAATTTTCTTCCAACCCCGGGTGTCTAATGCAGGAGCATCCATGGTCATAAAAGCAATCTTATATCAACCAAAAACATTTATTTTCTTTTAGTTTAGTTTGTAGTTGTCTTAGAAGTTTCTTTTGCATTTTACTATATTATCATTTATTATCTCACAAAGTAGGATATAGGTTCTACAAGAGGTCATCTACAACATATCCAAGTTTTAGGTGATTTGCATTCATTTGCAGAAAGTTATCTCTCTCAAAATTTCACTGTCAATTTTCTATCAGAGCATTTGAGGCCTATCTGGCTCAGATCAGTTGTGCGGACCATTTTCAAAATGTGCAAAGCTTAATGTAACATCATTAAAGGCATTTTAGGTCTAGTATAATATTCTTGGAGATCTGCAATTCATTTCATTTACCATTGGGTTATCTCTTCATGTTTGAGGCTGACCTACACACTTGATCTTGCATTGGGTTTGTAAACCCTTGAGGCCAAAAAAAATAATAATTGGAGCTAGAGATTCATATTTAATATCATTTGTAATCCTTTTAAAAACATTCAATCAGTACTTCATGAGTTATGAATTAAAAATTTTGATCCATCCTTCTAGACTGTGGAATGTAATAAGGCATTGTGTCAATTGTAATATTTGTAATGCCCTTGTGATAGGCTTATGATCCCTAATCATTCCAAATATAAGGAATATGAGGCATGCAATATTGTAAGTTGTTGAATATTTGATGATTCATGTTTTCTAAGTATTTCTTGTGTTATTTCCGTTGTGTTGAACTCTAAGCAGCATGGTTAGATAGTCCTTTTTGGACCCTCCACCCATGACTACACCAATGTATGTCCTTGTGGTGCACTATTGTTCTACACAAATGAAGAATTGAAAGGATGTATTGTTATGTTTCTACACATGAACAAACATGAAAAATATATCATAGAACCATTACATGTAAAAAGTGTGAAAATGACATAAATGAAGGAAAATAAACTATGAAGCCCTTGTCATAAAATTTAAATGGAAAATAATAGAATGTAGGGGATATCACTAGAGATACTCATCTTCTACTAACTAAAAACCTACACATATAGAAAAAGGAGAAAAATGTTTGGGTTGGTTGTTTAAGGACTTACCTTAGTCAAACCCTAGTTTTTGGTGTTTCCACCTCCACAAATAAGCAGGATTGATTTGATAAAAGAGATATTAATAAAGATTGATTGAAACAAGATTTAATGCCAATGATTCAGATAATAAATCAAATATACTATGCCAACATCAAATATATCTAGCTGTTAGTAAATAAATCTTTTTAACAACAAGGAGACAAAAAAATGAGATATTCCTCACTAGGAATTTGCAAAAAACCTCCAAGTTAGATTTTAGAGCTACAATAATATTTTCTTAATCCCATCACAAAATTGTGGAATGCAAGATTCCAAGAGAGTGTTGTTGCTTCAAGAGCCTGAAAAGCTTCAAAAGTTACAGATCCAAAGACTAGAGCATAACGTGAGCATTCGAGAGAGAGAATGAGAGAGGGAAAATCTTCCTTTTATAAATTATCAAGTCATTGCTTTTTTTCCTTTTTCTTTCCATTTCATCCACTTCCTTTATCCTTTTCCTACTATGTATATTTTTCATGTGTACCTATTATAGCCCCAAATATGTCAATACAAATGATAATTAAAGTATAATTCCATTCTAATGATAGTTACCCCTACCTTCAACCACTATGTTCTTTTGGATACCCTAGTTTCCATGACAAATAGGTTTTTCCAAGAGAATATCAACTCTAACAATGCTCATCAATAGCAAAAAATAAATGCACAACCCAATAAATAATAAAATTTAGATAGACAACATGGGGTTGATACCAAATAATGGTTCTCCAAACAAGGCCCTAGCTTCATTGCCTAAAATTATATGACAACCCATATTGGTCACAAGATGGATAGCCTTAAGAGAGATGTATGAGTATCTAAAGGATCTCTCAAAGTGGCCTATCAAAATTATCAAACCTCCTCAAAATATATGACACCAAAATCTCAAACATAAATGGTAAAAAATAAGATGGTTCGGCCCCCACTACAAGAACTGTGTTATATGAATGAAAGAATCCCACCTCAAGAAGGTGAGGCTAAAAATATTAAGCAACAAAATTAAGAAACTCTAGAGGATCTCATCACCAAATTAGTTCAACAAATCAAGACACTTGAGGTTGAGGTGTTGAACAACCACTTCCAAATCCAACAAAAATAAATGCAAGGCCCTAGTCTCCAAGATGACAATTTTATGCCATTCCCTTCATCAATACTCAAAATGGTCTAAACTAGAGGATATCTCAATCACCCCCTCATATCTAATATATATTTCTTGAAATGCAAGAAATGAGGCTTTTATGATTCCTTCATCTTTACCTTACAATGCAACTAGTAAATACCAACCTAGGAGGATTCCTCCAATGAATCTCAAATCTACAAAACCCCACCTACATTTCAACTAACTAATCTAGTACACTAGAATTGTCTAATTTTCTCAAGATTCCAACCACTATAATTAGGCTTCCAAGCATATATCAACATTTAAACCCCACCAATAGGACCTATCTTTGGAGGGCTACCTCTCCCATGTATGGTAATTCTCAAGGACTTACCTCAAATACTTTGTAGATCCCATAGACCGCACCATTCAAAATGTGTTATTAACTCAACTTCTCCCTGACCTTCCCAAGTTTATGGGAGAAGGATATTCAAATGAACACATCATGGCTTATGCTAATATTCTTTGAGAGGGTGTGCGAATATTATAAACTATGCAAATTTTTACTCTACATTGATGTGTTACCAAACTTGATAAATAAAATAGATAAAATCATATGGAGATCGTATTTATGGAAAAATATGTTCCTATCATTTTTGTGTGATCATATCTATGCCAATCTTCACTTTAGGTTTCACTCATCTAGCATTTGAACACATGCTAATTGTATACACCCAAAAATGATCTGGAAAAGATAATTAATTAAATACGACTTATTTGATTAATTAACCTTTATTTCATCTACTATTAAATAAATAGAAATATTTATTTATATAGTTCATCTTAAATTCTTCAATCTTTATTCTATTATTTTCGTCTTAATTAAATAAACGAATTTTACTTTGTTTTATTTAATTAAATTCCTCTACTATTAAATAAATATAAATATTTATTTATAGTTCATTCTCCTATTCTTCAATTTTAATTAAATATACAACGTCAAATAATTGGTGTTATTTAATTATCACATTATTCATTCTTAATTAAATAAACAAGGTTAAATACTTTGTTATTTAATTATCAAATCCCTTCTGTATTCATTTAATAAACAAATTCTATAGTTTGTTTTATTAAATTAATTATTCTCTTTTACTAATTTGAGTAAATCAAATTATTCAAATAAAGGCATAAAGGCAATTTCCTCTATTCACTCACCTACCAAATTTGATATTCCAAAATCCAATTTATTTCAACTAGCATTCGCGAGAAAGCTGTGGAGACAAATTGGAGATAAATTTGAATCAATCTCTCAAATCTTCTTCCTCTGATCTTTCCTATCATCTTGCCTGATGTTTTCATGGGGAGAAACCATTCACTTCATCAACTCCAACTTATTCATGTCTCACCCTTCAAATCTCAAGATTGAATCTAGGCCTCTATTGTGCTGCCCTGTCACAAATGTGCTGCCGTAAATCTATATATACAACTTCTTTTCATAGGAAATGGACCCCGAATCTTTGTGCAAACTTACTCTGCAGAATTCATAGCAATAGCAATAGCATTTAGCATCATATCATCATAGCATCAGTAGAATTCACATCACGACAGCATCATAGTTTTTATTGTAGATTTCATCCATTAGTTTTCATATCCGTATAGATTACAATAGCATCATAGCTTTTTAGTTTCATTATCAATCATCACATCATTGCATTTAGCATCATTCCATTCTCTAGATAGGCATTTTAACAGTCACGGTGCTTACCAAATCTGAGAGCCCTCTGTGATTTGATAAATCTTTGGAGATAGGAAACAATGAGACGCTTTCAAGTTTTTGTGCTTTAAATTAGTTAATTGTTGTTAAATCTTGATATAATGTTTCATTAAGAAGTGTTTTAGTTGTTTTACTTATTTACTTATTTCACACTTACACTAATTATCAAGGTAGTGTCTATAAATACATTTAAGGGGGCTTTTATGCTAGGGTATGAAAGTATCCTAGATTCCCTCGCATGTCTTGGCCAAACCCCCTACTCTTGTTTTCACAATGTATAATGACATGATAATCAAAATCCAAAATGGAAGGAGTTTTATGTAGATGTGTTTCTAATTTGAGAAATTCCTTAACTACTCTAAATGCTTTAATGGTATGCAATTATGATAACGTTATTTGATATGTCTAATGATATGTTGGTGTTTTTATTTAAACAATCAATCCCAAGTGATAAATTTAAAAGTTTTTAGCTCATGGAATCATATTTTAAGTTGATTTTAGCATATATATAAATGAAACCCATAGTAATCAAGGTGCACACAATCACATTAGTGGTGGCATGCAAGATATGAAAAGGTTGGGATAGGAATTGGATTTGGACCATAAAATACAAAATAATTAAAGAAAAAAATGGATCCAAGTTTAATCGAATTTTGCACCATAAATTTAAAATTAAATATTACAAAAATATACTTATCAACAAGTCTAGAATAATACGATAAAAAAGTGCTAGTATATGCTAATTAATAATTAAATCTTATGGTTTTTGTATTCAAGACAAAGTAACAAATATTTTGAAGGATTGAAAATTAGTTCTAAGTGGTAACATATTTAAACAATGAGGAATAAAGTTTGTGCATGTTGCGGGCTATTTTACAAATTTGGATGTGCTATAAATTTGTCTTTACAAGTTTGATTTTCTCTTCTACTTTTTCTAGTTTTTTTTATCATTTTTTGGGCTACAATTTCATACTTGCCCCTTATGCATCACTAGTTCCCTCTTTCTTATATTGTAAACAACATGTCCTTTATCATCATGTTAGTACTTTCATGCACAAGGATAATGCACCAAATATTCTTGTAGAACTAGCTCAAAGGCAACAATATTCTAAAAAAAAAAAGGAAAAAATAAATTATTTTAAATTTAATGTTTGTATTCCTTGAAACAAGGAGATTCCCACAATTATTTTTAATCCTAACTCCATGGCATAGGATTTTTTTTTTCTAGATATGTCCTCATTTGTAAGTTCATGGGGTCAGATTGCTTTTGATGATATTTTTAAAGATTGGTCTCATGGAGATTAGCTAATTGAAGAAGACATAGAGATTATGTTGTTGTAAATGAGTATTTTTTAATCTTTTAATAACGTTTCTAATTGTGTTTGAATTTTTTACGGAGGTACTTATTTCTTTAAACGTGTTGATATTTTCATTAAACCCTAACATCTAGATTTTATCATGATAGTAGAACTCCCTTCCATGGTTCCAATTTAGATTCATCTATGTGCCTTGCTACTAATTTTTTAGAAAGATTTATTCTTAAAAAATTAGGTGATTTGTTGGGTTCCTATTTGGGTGTCTTTAATAGTTAATCCCAAATCCATGTTAAGCTAGATTTAAATAGTCCTTTGCACTTGAATATCTTAATATTCAAGTGTGAGATTTTTTCTGGCATCAAAATATAGATTATAAAGTCATTTCTTTTAGATGTAGAGAATGACATCATCATAGACAAAAAAAAATTATTGACCCTAACTTAAATCAAATGATTCTTCTTAGAAACTAACACAAGAGGATAAAAAGGATAAAAAAAATAGCAAAATAATCAAGGGTTTATGATAAGTTATCTAAATGCTAATGGATTTACCATGGCTAGCAGGAAAGGTAAAGCTCAACCTCCTCTAAATCATAGAGGAGCTAAAGCATGCAATAGAAATACAAATTTTTTTGTTAGTATAGGAGAAATAACTACCAATTTTAGGACGATTGAGATGAAAATTGATAATGGATGGTAGCAAATTAGGGGAGTGACAAAATAGTGTAGGATCAACAAATCAAGGTAAATTGTAGGATTCTATTTTTTTACGATAAGAAAGATTGTACAAAATGAGACCTATTTTTTAAAGAGATTCAGTATGTGTCTATTGTCATTACTAATGTCCACCATGCTCTCTTGGAGCCAAACAAGTCTATCGTTTCTACTCAAAACCTTATTTTGATTCCTAACAACTCTCAAACTCTTGAAGTGTAAGATACTCTTATTTCCTTTGCAAATTTAGAACATGTGCTTGAAAACCCAATCATGGAATATCATAAATAAGAAATACTTCCATTTTTCATCTAGAAGATAACTTGAAATCAATATATGGAAAAAAATTTAATAAAGATCCATCAACATAGGCTTGGGGTATTAAACAAAGTTAAAATAAAAAATAGGGGAGACAAGAGGTACTCAAGATAGGTTGTAAAATTGATCATGATAAATCCAAATATTTGGGAGAACACATATTGACTTTGGGTCTTCTCAATTAAGTGGATTCATCCCTCCCTCACCCACCTCAATTGTGATTATTTTGTGGAATGTAAGAGGGATTAGAAATATTCCCAATCAATATGTCGTTAGAAGAATGATTAAAGATTTTAACTCTATGTTATTAATTTAGGAAATTAAGATACCCAAAGAGTCCACTAAAATTTTGGTTATAGCATTAGTATATATTAGGAAAGTATTACAATTTATGCCCATGATCTATTTGGTGGTCTTATATGTGCTTGGGATTCTATATATTTTTCTCTAAAAAAAATCTTTATTAGTAATGCTAGTCTCTCTTTAGAAGGGGTTCTCACTACCAATAATCTTAGTGTCCTAATAATTAATTGTTATCTTCTTAATATCTCCAAAGTAAGGTTAACCTTTGGGATAATCTATAGGTTCGTATAAGGGATTCTTTTCAAGACTATCTTTTAATTATTGGAGGTGACTTCAATGATATGCTATCCCTTGATGAAAAAGGGTAGATTTCCTACCCCCTTGGGCTAATATTCATTTTCTATGAAACATTAATCAACTTAAGTTAATGCATATCCTACCTAGCAATGGTTCTTTCATTTGGAGTAATTGAAGAACTTGGGATGATTTTATTGCATAACATTTGGATAGATTTTTTGTTAGTGATTCTTCACCTTTTCAACATATTTGACTCCTCTTCTAAGGATAATAAAATGGATTAAATGTAAATAACATAGAAGACAATGCAATACACACAAATACCTTCACCTAAAACCCTTCTTTCTCCTTAGATAGAGTTGAAGTAGTGTGCACCCTAGCTCCACTTCATGTGCTCTTTTGATGTGTTTATGGAGGAATTTGGTTGCTTGCACATAAAATAACATGATGATAGGATTAGGATGAAAAGGATACAATGATGAAATATTAGCTAAGCTATGGAAGAAGTAGATATAAAATGAGAGAAGTAGATAGAGAGTTCAACAACATAAGGCTATGAATACGGAAGATTATTGCAAATAGGATGGAAGGCCTCTCATTTATCAAAATACATGAGTTAAATCAAGGTCCAATATGCATTGGTTAATGGATGGCTAAGATTGAATGAGGATTAGGGTTGGGATCAAAGTTGTAGTCATGTGACAAGTGTCACATAAGGGATAAGGGATATGTTTTGGATTGGGATTAGGGCAACATCCTTATGTGGATGCAAGCATTGATAGGTGGTATTGAAACGAAGGGATAGGATGAAAAGTTAATTTGAATTTTGGGAGGTGTTTAGGTTCAATGAATCTAGACAAGGTCTTAATTAGTCATGTGAAAAGGACACTTGTCATATGATGACAAGTTTAGATTGTAATCCATGTAAATGAAATCAATGGCTAGGATTAAATGGATAAGAATAGAGGAATAAAGTGAAATTAAATAATGGAGGAAAAGGTGATGGAGATTAATTAACCTTATTTAATTAATTAATTAATTTAGTTGGAGGATTTGGGGATAAAGGTAATAGATAGATTTATAAAAAAATATGAATATTTATTTAATTAATTGGCTTAGGAGAAGTTCAGATAAAAGTGAAGGATAAATTAAATAAATAAATATTATTTATTTAATTAATGGCAAGTACAATGAGCTAAAATCAGGTGTGGTTGGGTAAGGTCAAATTTTAGGTGTCTGCATCTTATATCCTAGATAATGTGGGTTTGAATCACTAGCCCATAGCTTTACTTTGGGAAGGATAATTTAAGCCTCAAAATACCCCTTTTCCATTTTACCTCATATAGTTAAAAAAAAGATGACTTGGAAGAAAAGATTAAACTTTGGTGGCAAGAAGGTAAACCTAGTCATGGTACAACTTTGTATATTTTATTTTGCAAATTATGTTTTATCAAACAAAAACTCAAAGAATGGAATTTTTTCTCTAGGGGTAACATTATGTAAAGGAAAAGGAATATTTTATCTAAATTGGCAAAGATATAAGGCTTTATTTAGAAATAGGGCTTAAGTAAGGATCACTTAACCCAACATTCTAAGATTTGTATTGAATTAAAACTATGAGCTTTACAAGAAAATCACGTGTTGATAAAAATATTGTGCTAAATAGTTATAGGTAGTGGACATGATTCTTATTTTTTTTACCACTTTATTAGGGTGCATATACATTTTAACACTTTAAGGAGACTTAAAGAGAGGAAAATTTTAGGATTAAATCTATTCAAGAAATCCAATTAGAGATGATTTCTCACTTTGTGAGTTGTTCACACTAATTTCTTTGTTGATAACATACATATTGTGAGATGGGGTTAGAAAATCAAATAGAATAGACAAAGTGACAACCAACACTCTAAACTATTAACCTCATCCAAACAAGAGAATACAAACAAATGGAGATTTCAAAATGAAAGAAAACAAAATAAAACACTCCCCATATTGTAGTTGATTCCTTCTCTTGTCCTCCTTCTTTGTTATGCAACTTTTGCCCTCAGATTTGTTGAAATACTTGTGCAAAACCTACAAATGGTAGCAAGAAAGTTGGAGAAGAATAGTTGTTAAAATGAAAATGGAGAAGGAAGGTTGCTTTTATAGACAACCATTTGAATGGACGGCAGATTAATCCTCTAGAAGATTCCAAATGGTTCAAGAATTGATGCACCAAGAATATGCTATTCTTGGAGGAATCATGACAGAAGACATGCAAAGACATGATGTGAAATGAATGCTATGACATGTGGATTATGACAGGCATCTTTGATCATAGTATAAATAATTTATTTTAAATTATATTTATTCAAAATGGAGGAAATGGACAAGTGGAAAAATGAATAATCTTATTCAAATTATTTATTTGAAAATAGAGGAAATGGATAAGTGGAAAATTTATTCAAATTATTTATTTGGAAAAAATGAAAAGAGGAGCATTTAATTAAATTTATTAATTTAATTAAATGGATAGATGGAAATTAGACATTAAATAATTAATTTAGATTAACTATTTAATTAGGAGAGGTGGCATGGGATAGTTAAATGATTTTAATAATTATTTAACTATGGAAGAATTAAAGGACCATGAATAGATAAATAATTAATGGCAATTATTTAACTATAGATGAAAGATGACAAAATAATTAAATAACAATACACTTATTTTAACTATGGAAGAAGAGGGAAGAAATTAGTGACGGATTAGTTTATTTAATCGGTCGATAGAATAAATATTAGACATGGTTTCTAAAAATCTTATGGAAGATATTTTATGTGCTTTTGATTTTTATGATAACTAGATTCAATGGGTCATGGCTTGTTGTACCTATCCTTTTTCTAGGATTATAAATGGTTTTTTTCTACTATTTTCATTCAGAATGAGGCTTGTGTTAGTGAGATTGTCTCTCTGTATCTTTTTCTCATTCTGCTAGAAGGAATCAATAGGTATTTAAAGCATCTTGAATTAGTTGGGTCTATTTCTAGATTTTACATGGTGTAAGATATGGATCCTCTTACCCATCTTTAGTTTGTGGATGACATTTGTTTGGTTAGAAACTCCATTCTCAAGGAAGCTAATACTCTTAGGTGAGCTCTTGAAATTTATGGTAGTGCATTTAGTTAACTCTTGAATGAAAAAAAGTATCAAGTTTTTTCTTCCATATGATTCCTCATCTTCAAGAGCATATTGTTAATATTCTTAATTTTTAGGTTACTTCTCCTCCTTTCAAATATTTGGGTATTCTTATTTATCATACTTGTCATGGGAAAAAAATTGGGATGTTATGCTGGATTATATTCAACATCATATTAGTCATTAGACAAATAGACACCTCTCTTTGGATAGCTTCATTTTCCTTCTTAAAGTTACTATTTAAGCTTTTTCTAGTTTATAGATTTATGTCTCGTGTAGCTCCAAATTCACTCTTCATGATTTGGACTATAAGATAGGAAAATTTCTTTGGGAAGGAAATTAAAAGAAAAATAAATGGTATTTGGTTAGTTGGGATAACATGTCAGCCTAAAGAGAGGCATATTAGGTTTGGGATTTTCTCTCCTTAACAATATAGCTCTTACTCTTAAATTATATTGGAGAGTGTGCGAAGGAATAGACTTGATGGAGGAGACTTCTCAAGCACAAACACCTTGATGTGGAGGATCATTCCTTCATTCTTAGGATGTTGACCCTTGGTAAGGATTCTTAGATATATATAATAATAAAGCTGGGTAGTAATCTCATTTAAATTGGCTTCTTATAGATTGTGGGGAAGGTTGAACTTGCTCTTTTATGGGATGATGCATGAGACCAACATAGCTAACTTTGTATGAAATTCCCTTATTGAATGAAAATATAATTTGTTGAAGTTGAATGGAGTTATGTTTCTATTTTTTAGTATGAGGTCATGTAGGATAGTGTGATGATTTATAAATGGAAACCTAAATATCTCTGACTAGGTCAATAATTTCCTCTTCTCATTGACCAAATGGCTCATATTTTAGCATCTTGGAAGGTCTCTTTAGATATACTTTCAAATATCCTTGGATATGGTATAAAAGGTTTTGAGATCTACATGATGCAAAATGGCTATAAATATCTTTTTGGTAGAAACCCTACAAGTTAAGAACTCTAAGCTTTGGGAAAGGGTTTGGAATCCCAAAAGTTGGCAAAAGATTATCTTTTCACATGGCTTGAAGCTTTAAATAAATTTATTCATCACAATAACCTCCAAAAATGTGGAATTCTTGGTCTAAATAGATGTGTCCTTTGCCTTCATTTTTTTTTTAAATTTCACCAACTAAAAATGAGATACAATACAAATGTCCAATGTCACTTTTTGATCACCTAGTTCTTGGGGTGGGCAAGGTGAGAGCGTATAGTGAAGGAACCGTATAAAAATTTAAATTACAACAATTGAAAGAAATGCATTAGGTGGAAAGCCAACCAATCCCACTTATTCAATAAAGTGTTATGTAACTAAAAAGAAAGGCACTTAATGCTTATTTAATGGAGTGATCAGTACAATGAAAAAAGAAAGCACATCACACTTAATTAGTAGAGTGCAATTACAAGCATCCACTTATTTAGTGGTTAACAATTTAGTGCTCTCCACTTATTAAGTGGGGCAAGTAAATCCAATATTCCCCACTTGTTTAGTGGGGTGAGTGCATAAATCAAGTTGTGTACATTTTGATGGTGCGAGTTGTTGCGAAGGAGTTTAATGGATTTAAGAAGGATAGAGGAATATTCTAGATTGTGATGAAGCATAGTATGTGGTTCACAAGTTGTCTTTGGATTTGAGGAAGTGTGTAATTCAAAGCTTAATGGTGTTTATACGTGTAACAGTCGACCTGGTGTTTACACTACATTCAAAGATGGTTAAGCATTAATGAAGGTGTAGTGTGGCATGTGAGAGTTAATTCCAAATAAGTTTTTCTTTGGTTTGCTTTTTGTTCCTATCCACCATGGGAATGTTTAGTGACCGACCTAATTTGAATTTGTAAAGAGTAAGAAGAGTGTAGCCAAATTGAAGATATTTTTCAAGTTGTGGATGGTATAAATGGAAGGTGAAATGATGTGAGATGAAGTGTGGAATAGAGTGGAGTGTTGTGGTGCAAAATTAAGTGCAAAAGTGCAAGTTGCAGTGTGAGCTATAATGCAAGATTGCTAAATGCAGTGAGCTAAGGTATCTTTATCTCTTGAAGGCTACTAGTGTCGTTGGAGCTATTGTGGTGGAATATATGTTGCATTGAGATTGTGTTCTCTGTGTAACATTATATCTTCTTTCTTTTGTCCATTCTAGTAGTGATCCTGGGTTGTGGGCCTTTCTGGATAGTGTGTCTTGTTTTGGCAGTGAGCCTTTCTGGACAGTGTGTCCTATTCTGGTAGTGAGCCTCTTTGTATTGGTTTTGCAATTACTTATATTGTGAGCTAACCCTCACCATGATTTTTCCCTTATTGGTTTTCCATGTAAATTTGGTGTTCTCTTGTGTATGGTGTTGGTTGTTTCAGTTTTTGTTATCTCTTTTCATGTTTAAACATTATGAAAAATTAAGGGTTTAATGAATGTATGTGGATCTGACTACTGTTGAGGCTTTTGATGTTTTAATTTGGTACAACTGATCCACCCCCCTCTTAGTTGTCTTGTTCATTCAATAATTGGTATCAGAGCAAGTTTTCTTAGAAAAATCTTAACCGCTTGAGGTAGATTTGGATGGTGAACAAGGAGATCCCAATGTTTGATGACATAAACTATGCATTCTGGAAGGTGAAAATGGAAGGCTATTTGATTTATCTTGGATATGAAGTTGCAAGGGCAGTAAATATTGCATACACCATACTTGCAAATGGACTGCACACAAGTGATGAAATCAAGGCCTATGATACAGATGGTAAGGAAAGGTTTGTTCTTTTGATCAATCTTACACATACCAAATTAGTGAGAGTTATGGATTTGAAAATTGCTAAAAAAGTTTGGGATAAGCTAGAAAGTATCTATGAAGGAGATGATAAGGTTAAACAAGCTAAGTTACAAAATCTAAAGGCACAATTTGAGACTTTGCAAAATTCTGGCGATGAAACAATCACAAGTTACATGCAAAGGGTTAATGAATTGGTAAGTGCTATGAGAGGTCTCGATGAAAAATTCAAAGAGCCTAAAGTGGTAAAGAAAATTCTCAGAACTCTTCTTGATTCTTATAGTGAAAAAGTTTTTGCTATTGAGGAATTTGTTGATTTTAATACATACACTAGAGATTAGTTGTATGGAACACCAACTACATTTGAAATGAGGAAAAATGGTGTAAAACTGGAGTCTGCTTTCAAGACTGGAAAACCAGAAAAAGCTGAAGATTCAAATGAAGATGATCTTGATGATGTGGGAGCTAACTTTGTAAGAAGAATGAAAAAAGGCACCGATAAGTACAAAGGTAAATTACTTTCCAAGTGCTTTAGTTGTGGAAATATAGGTCACTATGCTTCAAGATGTCCAAACAAAACCATGAACAGTAAGAAAAATTAAAACAAAGGAAAGATGATCAATAAAAGCTACTATGATAGAGAAGATGTTGGTATTTTTTTATGATGAATCTAATTATGGAGATATTGATGATAATGAATGTTTGTTCTTGGCTCAAAAAGATGAATATGGTTCTACTAACTCTAAGAGTTGTATGAAGGAAAGTGTCCCGAAGAAAAAAGATAAAATTGGAGGTACCTTGGTATCCGCTTTTCATGTTAGATAGGACAAGAATTGTTGGGTTATTAACAATGGTTGCTCAAATCATATGACCAGAGATAAGAGTAAGTTTGTTAAACTTGAAAAATATGATGGAGGACTTGTTAAATTTATAGATGATTTTAGGTGCTAAGATTTGTGGAATAGGTTTAATCAGTTTTGATGGCAAGCATAATACTGAATATGTTTACTATGTTAAAGGTTTAAGACATAACCTCTCGAGTGTTGGACAAATGTGTAGCAAAGGATACAATATTATGTTTCAGGATGATGGATGTGAGATCAAAAAAGGGTCTAGAACAGTAATTGCTATTGGAAAGAGGACAAATGGAAATATCAATCAACTCAAGGGTGTTGATGGTCATTGTTTTATGACTCAAACTAATGATAGTTGGTTATGGTACAAGAGAATGTCACATCAATTTTGATAACCTGGTTAGAATTAGTTCAATTCAAGCAGTGAGAGATCCGCCAAGGATTACAAAGCCTATCAATGTTGTTTGTAGAGATTTTCAATTTGGAAAACAAACTAGAAGTAGTTTCAAGGGAAAGGAACAATCTTCTACCAAATTGTTGGAATCAGTACACACAGACCTTTGTGGTCTAACAAGAGTGGGAATTCTTCAAGGTGACAAGTAGTTCATGCTTTTGATTGATGATTACTCTAGAATGACATGGGTTACTTTTCTTAGAGAAAAATTAGAGCCCTAGATAGATTTAAAACATTTAAAGCTATGGTTGAGAATGAAATGGATTTGAATATCAAATGTTTGAGGTTTGAAAAAGTTGGAGAACTCACCTCTAGTGAATTTAACATGTTTTGTGAGAATCATGACATAAAGAGGCACTTGTCTACCCCTAGGAATCTTCAGTAGAATAGAGTAGTTGAAAGGAAAAACAAGACTATTTAAGAAGTTGCAAGAACTATGATGAGAGAAGCTAATCTACTTAAAGTCTACTGTAGAGAAGTAATTCATATTGTTGTTTACACACTTAACAGAGTTCAAGCAAGAGCTAACAACACAAAGACTCCCTATGACTTGTGGTACGAAAGGATTCCTACTGTCAAGTACTTTAGTGTGTTTGGAAGCAAATGCTATATTAGAAGAGACGATGAAAACTTGGAAAAGGGTGATCCCACAATAGTGGTTTACATTTTTTGGGACATCCTACTTTTTGCTAAAATCACATATTTTTAGAAAATATAATGATTTAAGCCTTGAAAAGTTCCATTTAAAGGATTCCAATTGTAGAGGGTTTGATCAAACCACCTTAGATCAAACCCTCTTGGATAGAACCCCGCCAGTTTTAAACCATACCTATAACGGAGTCTCCTTTACACCTATCAAAATGTTGATAAAACCACTTTTGATCTAACTTTTGGGGGATCAAATGAATTCATTTAATTTTATTTTTTTTTAAAGTATGTAGTCCTTATTATAAGCTTCCCAAAAAGTATAATTTTAAATATATTTAAATTGATTATTATAATTTTTTTTTATTTCTTGTGAATGTAGGTTTTTCACCGAAAATCAAAAGCTCTGTTCTACACATGTGGAAAAATAGTAGATTATCAAATTTTTTTTGAAAAATATGTCTGTGCTAGGTATTGATGTCCTTGATCCAACAATTTTTTTTTTGATACATATTGTATATGGTTCGCCTATGTCTAAATTGTAATTGGTTTGACTTCAAAACTTAATTAAGAAAAAATATTCAATAAAACACAATGAAACCAAATGCATGCACTAGATGTATCATAGTTACAAATCTAAATTTGAAAAAAAAAAAAATTTATCCTTCATAGAAAAAAAATAATGTGTTAGCAAGTATACATCACTCTTTAAAAATGGTGTCTACTATTAAAACTAGTTTTTGAAGGATATGGAAAAATAAATGTATGATTCCAAAATTAAAAATTATATTTAGAATATATAGACAAAATGTCACAAATCACTAGTTTGCATCATCTTCAGATTCCTCATGGTTTAGTAGCTATAGGTTCCCGAAAGTGAAGATTTAGTTAAAAAAAATTAGTTCAATGTCAAGGTTGGCCAAAAAGTGTAAACCACTATTGTGGGATCACCCGAAAGTTTGATGCAAGGTCTAATGAAAGTATCTTCCTTAAATATTCTACTAAAAGAAAAGCTTACAAATGTTACAATAAAAGGCTAAGAAGAATTGTTAAAAGTGCAAGTGTCGAGGTTGATGAAGATTTATAGAATCCAGTTGTACAGACTGGACATGAGTTGAATGAGTCTCATGGTAAAGAAGAAGAAAACAAGGAAAGTGCAGTATGAAGAGGAAGATGCTCCAGAAATGACCCCTAAGTCCCCTAAATATGTGCAAAGAAATCATTATGAAGAATAGATCATTAGAGACAAAAACAAAGGTGTGTCGACAAGAAGAAGAGCTATTGAAGTAGAAGTAAATATGTGTTTACTCTCTAAAATTGAACCAAAGTTAGTAAGTGAAGCATGCAAAGATGAACATTGAATGAAGGCAATGGAAGAACTTATGTAGTTTGAGAAGAATCAAACTTGGGAACTGGTTCCTAGACCTGAAATAAAAAACATTATTGGAACTAAGTGGGTATTTAGAAACAAGTTGAATGAGAATGGAGAAGTGTTAAGAAACAAGACAAGGCTTGTGTGTAAGGGCTATGCACAATTTGAAGGAATAGACTTTGAGGAGACATTTTCCCTAGTGGCTAGAATGGAAGCAATCAGGATGTTTTTGGCTTTTACAGCACATAAAGACTTTAAAGTTCATCAAATGGATGTGAAGTTTGCTTTCTTGAATGGAAAACTAGAAGAATAAGTTTACATGGAACAACCAAAAGGATTTTAGTTGTCAAATAAACCTAATATGGTCTACAGATTGAAGAACAAATTGTATGGATTAAAGCAAGCTCCCAGATCTTGGTATGCAAGGTTGGACAAATGCTTGATACAACAAGGATTCAATAAGTGCACCGCAGATAGTAATCTTTACTTTAAGGTTGAGGAAGATTGAATCTTGATAGTGGTTGTGTATGTTGATGACATAATATTTGGAGGCAATGAAGCTATGTGCAAAAAAATTACAAAAGAGATGCAAAAAGAGTTTGAGATGTCTATGTTTGGGGAGATGATTTTCTTTGTTGGGCTACAAATCAATCAAATAGATAAAGGCATATTCATTTCACAATCAAAGTATGTTAGATGATGAAGAATTTTGGAATGGATGACTCCAAAGTGGTATGTACTCCTATGGTTACTGGTTGCAAAATTGAGTAAGGATGATGAATCCCCTAAGAATGACTGTAGAAATTATAGATCTATGGTTGGTGGACTGTTATATCTCACTGCTACTAGATTGGATATCATGCATGTAGTTTGTCTTGTGGATAGATTTCAAGAAGATCGTAAAGAGTCACATGTTGCCACAATAAAAAGGATATTCAGATATTTGACGGGAACTCTAGAATATGGCTTGTGGTATCCTAAGGATACTGATTTTACATTGAGTGCTTATACAGATGCAAATTAGGTTGGTTGTGTTGATGATAGGAAAAATACTAGTGGTGGTGAATTCTTTCTTGGATGTAGATTGGTATCATG
Source organism: Sequoia sempervirens (assembly GCA_007258455.2). Lineage (NCBI taxonomy): Eukaryota > Viridiplantae > Streptophyta > Pinopsida > Cupressales > Cupressaceae > Sequoia > Sequoia sempervirens. Next base: position 14,394 of record VDFB02372162.1, on the reverse strand, counting down.
GCTTAGCAAGATACAAGATTTTGTCTCTTTATCTACTGTAGAGGATGAGTATATTGCAACATCTTGTTGTACACATGTATTATGGATGAGATAGACATTGAAAGATATCAAAGTGGTGTATGATGAGCCTATTTTTATCTTTTGTGATAATATAAGTGCAATCAATATTTCAAAGAATCCAGTGATGCATTCAAGAACAAAAGTATATATCAATTAGGTATCACTTTTGAGAGAGAGAAGGTCGGGAGAATGAAGTGAATCTTGAATATGTAGCTGCTACAAAGACTAAATTGTTGATATATTTACTAAGGCTCTTCCTACAAGGATACTTTTGAGTATCTTTGGAGAAATTGCGGGTTATTGCCTCTCCTTGTTTGAACTAGATGCATATGGAGTTACATTAGTCTAGTGGATCTATGGATTCATTCTTTGTTTGGATTGATGTTGGTGGCTATCTCTCAGGAGGAGTAGGTAGTGACATTGTTGCAGTATGGAATATATGTTGTCATCGTGCAGAGGTTGTTGAGATGATTGGTGTGTACTCCTAAGGGTGAGTGTTCAAAGGAGTTGCAAGTTTCTTGGTTCTATGTCAAAGGGGGAGAACAATGCAAAATACTTTATCCTTTGCCACTGATGTCAAAGGGGGAGAGAGAGAAGTTATATGAGAGAAAGAAAAGTCATGTGAAAAAGGCAAGTATCAAAGGGAGAGAGAGTATAATGAGTTGTGCAAGAGGGAGAAAAGAGAAGGAAATAAGTATGTTCAGAGTTATTGTGTCTTTGATGGTTTTTCACATCTTGTGTTGCCATCAATGACAAAGGGGGAGATTGTTGCAAGTATGAAAGTGTTATTGATGTCAACAAGCCTATGTTTTTATTGATGATAGTTTGATAGTGGTTGAGAAGAGATTGTTGCTCTAATTAGTTGGATTATGTCGTCATCGGGCTAAGTTGTCAGATGTTAACTTCCATATGGTGTTGCTTTGATAAGCTTCTATTTATGGTTCAAATGTCAAGGATACTGAGAAAATTGATAAAATAAGGAAACAGGGTGTTGCATAGGTCTTCTAGTTTGCAAAGGTGTTATGGTTTTGCTTCGCATTTCTTCTGATCAAAGATTTGCTTGCTGGTTTGGATATGTTGGTTAGAGGTGTTAGAGTTTTTATATCCAAATTTCAGTCGGAATTCAAGGTCAAAAGAAGGTGTTCACCAATGTGTGAACTAGATTTGTGTTGCTTATAGAGGTGTCTAGGAGAAATGTTTTGGCTCCACATTTCTCCATAGTTGTTCTTCATTTCTTGCTATTTTGAAAGTATGTTGATGGTGTTGATCTCTTGCTTGCATCGAGAGGATTTGTGGTTTGGTGCTCCAAGATGGATTGTAGAGTTGCGTGTTTGCAGTGTAGTATGAGTGTATAAGCTATGTACATTCTAATGGTGAGAGTTTTTGTGAAGGAGTTTAATGGATTTCAAAAGGATAGAGGAATATTCTAGATTATGATGAAGCATAGTATGTGGTTCACAATTCATCTTTGAATTTGAGGAAGCATGTAATTCAAAGCTTAATGGTGTTTGCATGTGGGTAATGACAAACATGGTGTTTACACTACATTCGAAGATGTTCAAGCATTAATCAAGGCATGGCATGGTATGTGAGAGTTGATTTGGGTCCCAAATAAGTTTTTTTTTGGTTCTCTTTTCATTCTTATCCACCGTGGGAATGTTTAGTGCTAACCTAATTTGAATTTGTGAAGTGCAAGAAGAGTGTAGCCAACTTGAAGATGTTTTTTTTCAAGTAGCAGATGGTATAAATGCAAGGTGAATTGATGCAAGTTGAAGTGTGGAATAGAGTTGTGTGTTGTGATGTGAAATTAAGTGTAGAGGTGTGAATTGCAATGTGAGCTACAATGCAAGATTATTGAATGTAGTGAGCTGAGGTATCTTGATCTTGGAAGGTCACAGTGTCATTGAAGTTGTTGTGATGGAATTTCAAGCATTGAGATTATGTTCTCTGTGTAACATTCTATATTCTATCTTCTTTCTATTCTAGTAGTGAGCTTGGTTTGTGAGCCTTTCTGGTTAGTATGTCCTATTATGGTAGTGAGCCTCTTTGTACTAGTTTTGCAATTACTTATATTGTGAGCTAATCCTCACCGTGTTTTTTTCCCTCATCGGGTTTTCCACGTAAATCTGGTATTCTTTTGTGTATGGTGTTGGTTGTTTTAGTTTTTATCTACTTTTCATGTCTAAACATTATAATAGATTAAGTGGGTTTAATGAATATATTTGGATCTCGACCATCGTTGAGGGTTTTGATGTTTTAATTGGTACAACCGACTACCCCCCTCTAGTTGTCTTACCATTCAACACTTATAACAACAACTAAACCACCAAATTCCCACTCCAAATGATTTTTTTGCACTCCAAAGCCTAGACACCACATATAGTGAGAAAACCATTGGGTAAAAGTATAAAAGTAGTGTCACACTTTATAAAGGAAAATGACCAACATTGATCTAAATTCTAAACTTGAATCACTAAAAAGTGATATACATGTTTTGAATTTTGAAATGATGTTAACTAATAAAATATTTATATTTTAGTTATTTTATATTTTTATTTTTTTTTGAAAACTTTAAAAAATTATTTGAATATATTTTTTATAAATTTACACTATAATTTAGTTGTTGATAAAATGCTGAAAAATGAAGTTACATGAGACGTCAACCTTTATATAGTAAATTTTATTTGTTTTCCTTCATTTTTTTGTGTGTATTTATAACTTGAAAATTTATAGCGTGGATATATTTGTTTCCAATTTTGATAAATATATATTTTTAAATAAATATTAAAATGTGCGCATATTAAAACTTAGTTGTTTCTAGTCGACATCAACTTTCATATAAATTATTTATCTAAAATAGAACTTTTTTTTATACCATCTTGATATAGATTCTTATATCTTGGGCATCATATTTTTTTCAATTTTTTAAAATAAGTTTTACTATTTTTCCTTGACATGGTAATCAACCTAATGTTTTGTGTTGATAACCTACATTTAGTAAAAATAAAAAAGGAAAAATATAAACAATAATTAAACTATTAAAATATAAACATTTTTGAAAACTAAACTTATGGATCTACAAAAGGGTATTTTTATATATATATATATATTTTACATGAGTAGAAGTTTTTGAAACATCAATTTTTTCAAATAATTTTAATTTTTTGGTAAATTGGACTCAAAGTGGTGCTAAATATGCATTTGACCAACAATTTTAGTTGGAAAAGTTGTGGACATAACTTAGCTAGAATGAATCTTACAAGATTATATGTTTGACGAAAATTAATTTTTAGTTAAAATTACTTAAATTCACCTATGTTGATAAGTTGGCCAAAAGTGTGACACAAATTTATGCTGATACCCCACTAAATAAGGTATGATTCACCCTAGAGATTCTCACACCTAGCTTGCAGGTATGGTTTAGCAACAAATATGTATGACTTCCTTAGATAAATTTAATTTTCTCCTCTAGAATTGTATGGACAATACAAATGCCACCATTAGCCAATAAATAGTAGGGAAGAAAAGTATGACGCCCACAATTAGGGCTCCAAAATGGTACGACTAGGTTAGGAATGGTACAACCTACATAGGATGAATGATACAACCAATAAAGAAACCCTTTAGTTCATGCTTCAAAAACTTCAACAAATCTTCACAAACAACACCAAAATATTAGAGCTTCAAAACACATCAAAATCTTCCATGATTGCAACAAAAAATAGAACTCCCCTTTGTAGCTCAATGGTGATTAACCAATAATGTCTAGAGGGTTTTCGTCCTCAAGAAATTTTGACAACACAGGTCTTCTCCATATGTAGAAGCAAATATAATATCATGGATACCATCTCAAATGAGCTCTCAATCCTTTTTTATAACATTTTAGAGGATAATAATAATAATATTAAATAATAATTCCCCTTTTCCTCCACATACTTTCTTTCCATAATAAATAATAATTCATCATGTGTAAAAAGACCCCCTTATGCCTAGGTGTCCCCCTTGGTTACATAACTTAAAAACACATTTTCATAAATAATTACACTTAATTGTCTTTTTAATATTTTCACCTTTAGACAACTTAAGTAATAATTATTTAAATAAAACACCCAAGCTACAAAAAACATTGAAATGCGACGAATATGGAATTTTGATCATACCAATATGTCATTGAGAACTTAGGATGATGAATCAAAGCAACTTGGTTACTATCTAAAAATAACATGCTTCTCCAAGAAGTTCAAAGAGCTCCAAAAAGGTTGAAATTGTTTTTTGAAAGCATCACGAGGCTTACCAACTCCATTTGAACTCATTGTCATGAACAAAATTACTACTTAACCAAGCCTACGCTCTCCAAGAAGTTTGGAGTTCTCCCTTGCCCACCAGTTAGCCTATGGGAGAACTTGGAAAATAGACTAATTGTTCACAAACCAAATATGCTTAAAAAGGGGACATTACACCAAGACAAATAGATCAGAAGACATCTACTTTTAACCCATCCTTTTACCATTTTCCTTCGTCATCTATGGTGTAATTTGTTAAGAATTTCATGGAATAGTTAGGATTCTATCCAAAAATCTCAGGTGAATTAGCCATGACCCTCTTTATTGCTAAACACCCTTAATTTGATGCATGATATTGGTCCTAGTATGTTTTGTTGGAATATTTGATGAGAACACGATCATAGGATGTTCAATGGTACAACTAGATGTATGCGTTAGGTTTAGGGTAAAATATGGTCAATCTAAAAGAAACATGTCAAGTTTGGATTTAAGATATGAAGTGAGTTCTTAGTGGGAATTTAGAGTTCTAGTGAAACTTGGCATTTTTGTGGTTTCTCCCTCTTTTACCTCTTCCAATGATAACCCTTAAGATTATCAACTTACTAAATGGGAACATCCTCCTTCGAGCTTGGTTAAAATCAATGTTGACAGAGCTTCAAAAGAGAATCTTGGAAATGTTGGCATGAGAGGTGTTTGTTGCAACCATAATATTAGAGTCAAGTACTATTTTGTTGGTACTCTTAGTGTTGGCTCTAATAATTTTGTTGAGGCAATGGCCATTTACCAAGCTCTTTTATAAGAAAAACTAATGTATTTACTAATATTATTCTAGAATCTAACTCTAAATGATCACTTAAAAATGAAGTCTTCCTCTCACTCCCAATTGTGACAATCGAATGGATGTAAGAAATACATCAATATCCTCATTCATAGTTTCAATGTTGTTAATTCAAACCATATAAGAAGAGAAGGAAATCAAGTTGCTAATTTCTTGGTTAAATCGACTTCTAATTGGAAAAACATCAAGGTTGATATTGGAAATAACTAGGATTGCCCTATTTGAGACTTGAGTAGAGAGACTTTAGTATCCTTGTGAATGCTAACTACAATTCCTCTTTGGAATCTTGATTCTTGCTAGTGTGTTGCTTGTTTTTTTAACATCAAAGTAATCATTTCTTCTAATACTTAGAACATGTATTTTTTGAGGGAACAAGTACTTATGCCTTATTTACGGGGTTTGGAGGGTTCTTCCTCTCTTGTTGATTACTTATTTTTAGTTCATTTAATTTTTTTAAAAATTGATGTACCATAAAACTTGTTAATTGATTGTCTATTTTCAATTCATTTAGATTTTATGAAATTGATGCGCCATAAATATTTTTAAGACTCCAAGACTTTATAATTTGGTGTTGTTTATTATTTTTTTTCCCCTTCATATTTAAAAAAAATTAAAATAATCAGATTGAAAGTTTATAAATTAAATACATTTGAAACATTACGAAGAAGTAGCCGTCAAACTCTATTTGAAAATAGTGAAGTTGACGGGGGAAACAGAAAAAAATAATAAAAAAGAATTCCGGCGATACTGAAATACTTGGAGACTAAGAGCAAGCGGAAAAGAAGCCTGAGCGTGAAACGCAGTGGAGCATTTTTATTGTTATTTGGTTTTCAGGGCAGGGAAGAGCACATTATCTATGGCGTTTTCATACTTATTGAATCGACAGCAACATTATATGCTTCGCAGGGTTCTTCAACTTCACTCAAGTAACAGTCTTTATTATTTATTGCAATGCATTGCTAGGGAGAAAGATTGGGGTTAGGTTTAGGTAGTCATCGATACAAGCACGAGTGCCAAAAATACATGTTTGGTTTTTTAACGAACAATCAAGAAACTCCGCCCAGTGAACTTAGAGAAATGACAATTACAACAGTTGGTTTTATTTTTGCACATTTTAAATAGATGTATAAATGATTACCTGGAGATTAAATATAGTTGACAAAGAGCCAAATAATGAAATTACTCGGGAAGAGTAAACACACAAGATTAACTTGATGTTGAATGGACTGGTAAATTAAATGCTTTCTTCTTTAGAATATTTATGTTGTCAACGCATTGCATGATAAATCTTGAATCCAGACGCGACAGTTAGTTTGAATAGGAGTTTCTTGTTTATGACCCAACTGGAGGCAAGCACGTTGCATAAAGATGGATTTGTGAAACGTGAAAGATGAGGGCATGCAGGTTCTTTGTGGGCTGCTTTTTTCTTCTGTACAGCTATACCCTTCCCACCTCCAGATGCACCGATCTTGTGTCCAATACACACACATATACTGTATCTCTTGGACACGCCTCCAAAAATGTACCCATCTTGGGATATAGCCGAGCATGGCTGGAACTTGGAAGACATGCCAAATATGGCCAATATGAAATTAAGCTGTATAACATAAAAATAAAAGAGAAGAAATTAATTTTGAACAAAAGTGTAATAAAATACTAAATTCTGATACAATGAATGGTAAAAAATCCCTGTTCTCACATATATCAGTCATCTATGTGCTCATAATTGGAGTGTTTTTGGCTGAGACATTTCTGTCATAACTCTCCATGTTTTAGTGTATATATGTATATGCTATACATATTTTGTATATACACGTGTATATATATGTATACACATATATTTATTTATATATTAGTGAGGGATTTATAGGGGCCTTCGTTCAGAAGAAGTACAAAATGGTGACAAAAACAATGACTTAAAGCTTGAAAATTAAAACAAAACATATAACTATCTAAAACAGAATTGGGCAACAACCACCGACCAAAAATCAACAACCTGCCAAAAAGTTAATTGTAGAGACCCCAATCGCCAACCTTGCACCCAAGAGCCATTCCACAGCTAATCATACCTGCATCGCCACCTCCTCTCTACCACCCAAACCACCAATACGAGCAACGCTTGTACAAGCCTCATCTAAAGTTAGGAATTTCACATCCGGAAGACTCCCACTTGCTTCTTAGCTCTTAGCAAGGAGGGCAAAGTGTAGGCACTGGACATAATAAGCATTTCCTTCCTTGCTAGGTTGATGTTTGCCATGTAGCCACTGCTACAGGACTGATCTCTTTTTCCTCCTCACCATCTAGCTTGGTTATCACAAGGTTTACTCGATTGAAATGCATTGATAGATGGAGTCTGAGTAGCCAAAAATATTGTTCAACAACTGACACAGAAACTGCTAGATACTACACAAAATCTTCATGGATGGAGGCTTTGATCTACGAGGGCCAGAGTCTCTCAAACTAGTATCACTAAGGATGACTTTGATAAAACCAAGTGTAGCCAATCTTTCAAGTGGAAAATGGTAGCCAATCTATGATTTGATACTCTACCTTGGAGTTGAGGAACATGGGGCCTCGAGGAACATGGGGTTTGGAAGAGCCTTGTTGCCTTGCCATGGCTGCACCAGACCACACTAGTTGAAAAAAAACCACGGCAAACTCTGTTAACACTCTCCAACTTCTCCACCAAAACTTGCAACACACACAACAAAGGGCAAGAGTCAAGAGAAGTTGTAGGCTTCTCAACTTAAAAGAACTCATGCTTTGGCAATAAATGTGTATACACAAATTGCCAAAAATATCAACAAATGGACTTGTCTAGCCTATATTCCATCACTTAACTCCAATTGCATGAACCATCATAGGAGGAAATAAACACAAGGCATGTCACCATAAGCCTCCATGTGTCCCCATGGTTAGCTTAACCCAACCACTCCCTAAGGTCGGATAAAGAGTTGGGAAGCACATTAAATAATGTTGTTAGTGGATCTTGATCCACTGAGTTTGCTTCCCTAAAACAGTGTGAGAACACAATCTCATCAAATGAGCTGCTAATACTTTCTCTTCCTCCAAAAGTCTCTAATGTTTTCACTTTGGATAGTCACCTTTCCGAAGGCCATTAATGACAATAAAAGCCACCTTCAACAAGTAGTTTCTTGCAGACAAGTGAGGAAGCTGGTGAGATTCTTGCAACAACGGCTTCCCACTCAACCTCATTATTAGTGCAACAACCCAGATAAGAGATAGCCCATTAACAATAGACTCTTCCTCATTTATGCGCACCACACTTGCCTTTGCCAAGCTCAGATTTCCTCTTGAAGCACCAACAGAATTTAACTTAAAGAACCCATATATACATGCATATTACATACACATGTATAACTATATACACATTTTTATATATACATACATGTGTATGTACACATATGTACACACAGATATATGTGTGTGTGTATGTGTGTGCATGTATGATTGTATACATGTGTGTATGTCATTTCAAATCTTGATTGATCACTTCAAAATGAAGTCTTCCTCTCACTCCTGACAGTGACGACTGAATGAATGTAAGAAAGACATCAACATCCTCATTTGTGGTTTCAATGTTGTTAAGTTGAACCATACTAGAAGGGAAGGAAATTAGGTTTGCTAATTTCTTGGTTAAAACGACTTTTAATTGGAGTGACATCAAGGTTAATATTGGAATTTATTAGGATTGCCCTATTTGTGACTTTGGTAGAGACTTTAGTGTTCTTGTGAATGCTAACTACAATGCCTCTTTGGATTTGGGATTATATGTATGTATGTATATAAGTATGTTAAAAATTAATATGTTTATGTCAAAAAATCTTCTAAAATAGCAACAACTGGCCAAGGGGACACATGATTACAGACATATGCTTCAGTAGCTACCTCTTTGCAGCTTAATGAACAGCTTGGATGGTGAATGCACTAACAAATTTGAAACCCTAGAATACTTTCCACTTTCATGTATGCATATATCTATGTATGTTAAAAATTACTATGTTTATGCTAAAAAATCTTCAAAAATGCCAACAACTGGCCAAGGAGACACATGATTACAGATATCTGCTTCAGTAGCTACCTCTTTACAGCTTAATGAACACCTTTGATGGTGAATGCATTAACAAATTCGAAACCCTAGAATACTCTGCACTTTCATTCTGTGAAAACCTGAGAATGTACTTATTTATTTATTTATTTCAGCATTCCTTAAAAATGTAAGGTTGTTGTTTAGCTCTATGGTTGTATGTTTCTAATTGAGTCATTCAGAGATAGATCTGATAAAAAATACATCTTTGATTTGGTTTTCAATTATTGTTCTCTTGTTCATGGGTAAATCTGTATAATTGGTTGTTCAGATTATTATTTTTCCTTTAGGTGTTTATTATATAATGAGAGGGCGATTTCCAACTAGAAAATGATTGGCTATTTCTATAAATCTGCATTGTATGAATTGATTATTAATGTAAATGAATAAGAGTTAGCAACTGTCTTTGGATCTCTAGGACTGGATCTGTCATTGCATGTCACTGTGAAATTTTAGGTTGGAAAAGGCAAATAGTGATCTGGATGGTTCCTTGTTGAAGCCAATCATTTTTTCCTGTCACATGTTGAGTCTTTTAATCTTAAAGGAAAGGGTGTCTTTATAGAACTGAGGTTTAACGTTATAATTTTGTGTTTCAACAATTTTTCTAAATTATTGATGGGTAATTAGTGTTGTAATAAATATGTGAGCGGGTATGGGCAATTGAAAGTCTAGATGTTCTTTTATTCATTTTCATTGTAAAAAGCATTTGGCATGGCAATTCTTATTTTGTTTTCATTCTTTATTCTTTATGATTTTGTGACAGGATACAGTCATCGACTGATAATTGATGTAAAGGATCAGGAAATCTCTTCCAATCTATTAGGACACAATACATGGCATGTAAGGTGATCTTGACATTTTTGTATGATTAGAAAGATAAATTTTACTCATAAAATTGTCCATATTTACTTCATTTGTTTTTATTGAATTTCCTTTATTTTTTCCCCCAAATTAATGTGGGGCAACTTTGGTGTCCTCGCCCAAAAAATGTATCAAGGAAAGGCTTAAAAATTAACCAAAAGCAGCATTGACCTGAAAAATGGATCTGGTTTACCGTTTTTGTATTCCATCGAATGAAAACTTTAATACGTTTGTATATTTGGATTCCTCTTGAAAAATTATGCAAGTTCAAACAATAGCATGTCATTTTGAGCCCGTATTCAAAAGTTATTACTTCCAAAAGATGGAGGACAAGAAGAGCATCCAAGAGAAGTGGACCCCCACTTAATCTTTTCCTATTTTGTCTCCTTCCAAAAGCAGAGGAACACCCCACTTTGTCTTTTCCATGAAGAGGAGGTGAAAAGTCACAAAAGGGAGATGAAAGGTTACACTATGTCTCTTCCATTTCCAAAGGAGAGATCAAAAGGTCAAATATGTCTCTTCGTTTCTTAAGGATTTGAAACTTCATGTGTATGTAGTGTAAGCTTGAATTAAGTATTGATGGAACTTATAGTCTTGTATCTTTTGTATTTGGAGCTACTTGTGAGTATTGTTCTCATATTTTGGCTGTATTGTGGCAAGGCAGTTCGTTGATTTTTGGAGAGTTTTCAATTGTTTGGGAGAGCTCTTAGATGACCTATGGGATGTGACCTTTTGTATTCAATCCATTTAGACTACTTAATTGAGTGTGACTCACAATTTTGGTGGAATTTTTACCCACAAGGGGTTTCTCCACATTATTTATTGTGTCTCCATTGTTCATTGTGATTGTTCCCTCTTTTTCTTGTTCTTAATTTCCATTTAATCTTGTACACATAATAGTCAATTTTATTTGTTTCCATAATATTACTCTTTCTAAATTCTATAAATTGATGACTACGTGAGAGGATTATTCTTCCTAATGTACAGATCAAGCATTGATTACTTAGAGTTTCAAGAGATGGATGCTGCTACAAAGTGCTTGGAATTGCTACACTAGGGCTCTTACCATCATCGCCAATAGGATACATTATTTACCTATGCATATGATATTAAGGGGTGATGGAGACATCAACATATGGTGCACATCCCTTTAGTTTGTTATATTGGGTTTTCATGGATAACTTATCTAATCAATTGTATTAGGTAATGAGTTGTCCTTTACTAGGACTAGTGGCTTACCCCTCCCTGATGTTATAAAGAGGAATTATATATATAGAAGGTGGAAATCAATATGATGGGATGTGAAAAGTATTATATTTTTTTTGGATCTCAAGATGAAGATATAGTGTGGAGGGGCTTCTTCTATAAGGAGTTTCGTACAATGTTGCTGTACCTTAAAGTGTTTTTCTATTTTTGAGTATATTGTATTTTAAGGCATCTTGGCCCACAAACATTTCTTGCATTGTGTGATCTCTATTCTTATTCTGCATATTATTTTTTAGCTCACATGTTTCTGCTCTTATATCTATAGGTCCTAACAAGTGACATTAAATCATTGGTTTGGGCAAAGTGGGAGAAAATTTTCATTGATTTTTTCTAGAAAAACAATTTATCTTGTAGAAGGTTGTTTTCCTCACATAGGAGTCCAATTATGGAGATCTTGTAGCTGTTGGAAAGAGAGTTTTGAGTGCTTTCCAAAGCATGGTGATCGTAAGAATTTAGAGCAGTGTCGGAAGAGATATGCCCATGTAAAGTTGACCTTGCAAATTTATTCTTGGCAATTTTTTTTTGATGCAAAATTAGTATAAAAAAGTATTCCTCACACAATAGTACAATTGAGGAAATCTTGGTGTTGTGGGAGAAGAATTCTTAATGGACCTTCAAAATCTAACTTTTCATAGGAAGAATTCTAAGTGTGGGAGGGGTACAAGTCATTTGTAAATATAACTTTTCATAGGAAGAAACGGAATAAGTTTTCTTCAACATACGGGAGATGAAAGAAGAAGCAAATGAGAATGAAGATGAGGAAGAAAAAGCTGTAAATAATGATGATGGTTGATAGGGATCATAAGAAAGAAAAGAATTAGGACAAGGAAGAAGAATATGGAGAAGAGGTGCAGGATAAGACTTCTCAGGATAAGACTTCAAACGATTTAGCTCCAAAGAAGAAAGCTTCAATATTTAAGTTCCACTAATGCATTCAAAAGGTCATCATATTCATAAATCCTTGCAGCAGATTTAACTTCGTTCACATGGACTTGGCTCATCAACTATAGGTCCAAGGAAGAATAATAAGGAAACTCTCATAGATGCTAAGAATATTCAATTTTTTAAGATTTGAATCCAACCATGGACAAATATGTTTTGTATTCAAAATTTTATGCTTTGGATATTGATGGCTGGATATTTGTTCTTGGATATTTTTTGTTCAAGACCTTGAGAACAATCAATATTAATGTACAAAAATTTTTTGTGAAGCTTTGTTATGGGAAGAAAAATATAATTTTTAGGATATTACACATAATGTGGACAAGAAAGGTCAAGGTAGAGCAAGCAAATGAATTTGAAGAAGAGTATAAAGAATAATCAAAAGAAAAAGAGGAAATGAAGAAAAGGAACAAGAGAAAAACTCTAGCACCAATGAAACAAGTGGCATAAATTTTTGAAGAGTTCAAGGTAGTGGAGGAGAATTTTCTAGAGTTGGGAGAGAAAAGTGACTAATGGTGTGGCATGTAGACATTCACATTATTAGGAGAGGCAACAATCATGGAGTTGTGGCACTACACATCAAAGGAGCACAAATATGGACACACATGGAAATGGAGGAGCAATCACTATAGTTACACATGGATTCAAAGGAACAACTTAGGACATCCATGGAATTAGAGGAACAATCATTATGGATGTCCATTGAACCAAAGGAGAAACAACTATTGAAATCCATGGCATCAAAGAAGTTGTGGTTATTCATGGAAGAAAAGGAGGAATTAGTATGGAGGTGAATGGAATCATAGTAGTACAAGAAAATTTGGAACAAGGTTTGGGGATTGATTCAATCAAGAAAAACTAACCAAGACAATTAGATATAGATGTTTGGATGATAGAGCATGGTCTCATGTGTTTAATGCATAGTTTACATACTTGGATTCAGAGAGTACTCGACAAGCCCAAAAATTTTGACGTGGGAAAAACTCGGCAAATACTCGACAAATGTGTGGATATTTATAAATGTGTATACTCAGGATTGCACTGTACACACATACATATCTATAAAGTTATAAACATACACAGGATGCCAAGTTTGCATGCTTATACACATACAAACATATTTATACACACACAGACATGCCAAGTTTGTCGGTTTTCTGCGAGAAACTGGTGATTACTCGATAATTTGACAGGAGAAAATCGTCTGCATACTGCCTGTGAATAAAAGCAGAAATTACTCGGCATGCAAATTTTTTGGAGATTACTCGGCTACTTAGAGAGTAATCGCTGAGTATGTAAACTATGGTTTAATGATTTGTAGGTGATTCGCTATTTGGTTTTTTCTCAGATTTTGGGGATTAAAGCACTAAAATTTCAATTTCTTTATTATGTGTATGTTAAGATGCTGCATCTTTTCAAATCTATTCTAGTTGTGTTCTATCTATTTCTAGCAAAGGAAAGGAGCCTATCTTTTGGCATTTTTATTTTATTGGTTGTTTAGATTAGATTTTCTTTAAAGTTTCTTTCCAATTTTTTAGCGGTCTTTAAGTGTTTCACATTAAAACTTTCTTTTTAGGATAAAATAAGATTATTTTGAAGTCCCAATTTTCATTATTTGAAAATCTCATTTGTAAGGTATGATTTTTAACAATTTGGTGTAAGTATTCGAGGCGCAAACATAAGAATATAATCTTGTTCATTTATGCAAAACCCTCTTAGTGAATCTTGATAGTGTACATATTTGTATATTTTGTCTATAGTTTGATGTCTAGGTTTAGTTTTGCTTAGGTTTAGGTTAGTTTGGATCTTAGAGAGCTTCCCCTTTGAATTTGAAGAGAGGTTGCACCTCAACACACTATTTTGTTTTGTGTTGTCTTGCAAAAGACAAATTCAAATGCTAACAATTTTTGGTGAGTTTTCTAGGGAATGAGGTATGACAAGCCGATCTTTTTGTAGGAAAATCAAGCTTATTGCCTTCAATTGAAGTCATTTCATCTTGGCTGATAAGGTCTACACTGGATTGTTGATGAAGGCAA
>VDFB02372161.1:0-18100 GCA_007258455.2 Sequoia sempervirens | reverse complement strand
AAACAGCCGCCCTCAATACCATCTTCGTCAGGGATAAAATAAAATAGCTGCCTCGTAAGAATGGAATGATACTCAATCATACCGTCGCCCATATTAGACTCGCAATGAAGTGATAAGCCACCACATTAAATACAAAGATGTTACAAGGAAGAATAGTGCCAAAGCAAATAAGTCAACCCCCTGACACCCATGCTGAAATGGCGCAGGCATGTCAATCTGACTTGGCAAATTTATTGACATACAAAGACATTCCACATGGCATAAAATAAACAAAAAAGATGACTCCAACCATAATCGAACCAAACATTCAAATCAAATGCTGCTTTAGTTTATATTCACTAAAACAGATATGCTGACATAAAAGGTCAGCTGATGAATAATCAGCAGCTCTAGAATTTCATTCCAATTTACTATTCAACGTAAACAACAATAGTAGAAGAATATCCCATGTCTACAAAGTCTCATCTGCTGAAGCTTGACATCAATGATGAAATATTCAACAAGGTGTGTTCTAGTTTACATACACAATTGTTTCTCTCTTAGTCTCAAGACTAGGATGTAATAAGAGGGGGGGAATATTAGGAATTAAATCAGATCATATTTGTGTTAGTTATAGGTTTGAATTATTAAACCTACTACCTAAGTTTTTTGATTAAGATTAAAGAAGTAAGAATTGTTGAAAGGTTGTAACAATACCCATAGAATAGATCTAGTGGTTGTTTAATAGTTGTTATATCACTCATGTACATAACTTGTAGTTGAGGAAAAGGAGAAATATGCCACTCAAAAATAGGAGTCCAGTTTATTGTAATATCTCCCAATATTATGGATAACATCATCTTCTTATCATGCATTTCATTGCAAAATTTTAATTGGGCTGCCAATCCTCCTCTTTTAACATACACAACAGAAATCAGGAATAATGACCATAATGCCCAATACCCTATTGAGAGTGACCAAATACTCATCCTAATCCCTCACTACCTATTAGAGTATTCATGCATTAGCTAATAGTTAATTAATCTTTAATTGATTATTACTCTAATTCACTTCATGCACTTACGCTAAACTTAAGAGTGTTTTTTTCTACTAACTAAAGTGGGCTTTTATAGAACATTTTGTCTCATCACATAAGATGTTGACACTTGTCATGATCTAATCCCTTTATCATTTAGGTTTGCTCCTATAAAGCACTCACCCTCATTGTATTATCACTTGAAAATCTCCTTGAAGACTTTCCAGGTTTATTTTGTAAGTTTTTCTAGTTGATGATATAACAGATTATTGTTTGCAGCTCTTGTGTGGAAGGTGTTTTTGTTTGTTGTTTGATCCTGTGTCTCGTGTTTTTCACAATTTTAACACTACCAACACATCATCAATCCATATTGCTCTTGCAAATATCAAAGATTATCTAAATGATTTGCTTAAGGCAACTGAATTTCAAACTGCCCAGCAAACCCAAACTCATCAGTTTTTAAAAATGCTTATGAGAAACTTCCAAGCACTTGATGACAGTCAGCAAAAGGGCTGCTCCAGCATCTGTATTGAAGTGTATTCAGTTGTATGAAGGCAATCAATTGTATTCTCAATTCATTCAGCTTCGACAAGAGAATATTGCTCTCCATCAATCCACTTCACAATGTCATGCACCAAGAAAAGCTCAAATGGAAAAGCAAATGAATCTGCAGAAAATTTCCAGCCATGTGGAGCTTTGGAACCATCAAATGGAAGCACCTGCTGATGGCAGTCTTGGCTAGACTTAAGCATTAGATGGGCATTCTACTCTTCGGCACAATCCAAAGAAGCATCAATGCACAATGAATTGTTCTCTAGGACAATATATGTTAAACTCTCATATTACTGGTATCAAAGCTATATCCTGCTGTATATTCCCTCAAATACTGAAATATTTTTTGAGGAACCTTGCAACTTTTATCTTACTAGCAATATAACATTTTGTTCAGCCGTTTCCTTTTTGTTTGATTTTACCATCTTTTCTCTCAAGGCTTGTTATGACTTACCTGTTTGTTTGCTGCTTATTCCTTCAACACAAACAATTCAATCCAGAAAATAAAATAGGCATGGAGCACCTTGTAATGTTATCATTTTCAATGTCATCCTTTGGGCTAGTGTGGTCCTGACTCACTTACTATTTTTAGTAACTAGTCTGAGCGGCAGTGTAGTGTAGGGTTTCCTATTTGGGCAGTATGTTGGAGTTGTCGGACGAGCTTTAATGTTTTGGCTAGTTTGTTATTTGGTGAGCACTTCCTATTTTTAGTAGTTGTTATTTATGGTAAATCTATTTCGAGAAACTGGTCTCAAACTCTTATGTCCTCGGCAATGTTATTTCTATGGTGGCATTGGAGAGCCTAAGGTTGGATTATTTAATATTCGTTTTTTATAAGTCACTTAAATTATTTTAATAAAAATAACTTTATAACTTAAGTGAGGGGGTAGGTGGTCATCGAAAAGTACCTTGGTGCCTAAGGAGATAATTTAGGCATTAATTTAGAAGGTTGGATAAGGTAAAATAGTTTCTTTTTGAGT
Source organism: Sequoia sempervirens (assembly GCA_007258455.2). NCBI lineage: Eukaryota > Viridiplantae > Streptophyta > Pinopsida > Cupressales > Cupressaceae > Sequoia > Sequoia sempervirens. The sequence goes on along the minus strand of VDFB02372161.1, from coordinate 15,553 downwards.
AGGACGCCCCTTTGAGGATTATTTGTTAATGTTTTAAAGTATAAAGCAAATATTAAAAAGGTTTTTGGAGGGAAAAGGATTCAAATTGGAGGTTGCCCTAATTTCTCCCTCCACTTCTATCTAATCTACTTTTTGGCTCTCATTTGGACATGATGAATTTGACAACTTAAAGAGGCTCTGTTGGATTGTTTCCAGTTTGTCATTTGCAGCTGGTTGAGGACGGAAACCCTCATCTTCAACACTGGTTTTGGTGGTGAGAGATCCTCCCTAGCTGGAGGGAGTGATTCTACATCAAGAATCACCAATGTTTTCAAGAATTTGATCATTCTTGGGATTCTAATATAAAGATTTTGTTGATTTTATGATTTCTTTAAGCATGCTACAGTGTTAGGGCTTCTGTTTTTGGCTGGTGGTTGGACGTAGCATTCTTCTATTTCCTGTCTTGTAGTGGTATCTTGTTGTTGGCGTGGGGAATAATGCAACCCTAGACATGGGTGACTTCTATTATGCTAAGTGAAATGGACAAGGGTGTATACCTCAGTTTTGGCGTGAGAATCAGAGGGGTTTATTGCTGCTTATAACCCTATTCATTGAAGAATGGGTCACTGCTGTTAAAAAATGTGTCTCAATCTCTATTCTGTTGCTGCTACTATTCAAAAAACAGTCCTATCTATCAGTTCTGGGCGCTTCAATCTCTGGGTTCTGGTCATACACCATACCTGGATGCTTTATTTGGGTATTCTCATTATATTTCTGTATGTATTTGTGTTATATCTGCCGTAGCATTTGTTCAGAAACTGCTGTTAGTTTATGATCAGATGTGTGTCAAAGGATAAGTTTGTATATGACTGCTATCTATCATTTTCTGCTGCCCTGTAACTCCAAGAATAAAGATAGAAGTTTTAGAATGCATCTAGGTGAAGCACATACTGCCGTACTCAATCTCTGAGCATTTTGTGTTTGCAAACTGGGCTGTTTCAGACTATAGGAATTGAATATAATGCTGCCATAGCAATCTGGTATAGAACTGAAAGTTATTTCCTATTACTTTTACAAATTGGACTATTCAAAGGTGAAAGATACGTTCTGAGTTTGCAATGTTGATTGTCCACTTATGAAATGTGTACACTGGCATTCTTTGGTATGAGAAACTGAGGTCTGTAACTTGCATCAGTATTTATGTATGTCAGTGTGGTGTAAAGGAATGAAGTATTAAGTCTGATATGCATAGCTCTGTAGCGTGTTCTTGATCATATTCCATTGTATGTTGCTCATTAATGAGAAAGATAAAGCTCAGATGCTGTTTGCTAAATCTGTACTAGTGTTCCTTTCAAATACTTTCACTTTTCATGCAATGTTATGAGACAAGTTCGATTAAACGGATCACAGACCAAACTGAAAGCATTGAACACAAAAAGAAAACTAAAGTCAAAACTCAAAACGGGGTTGGTCATTACACACCTGGACCATGTGTACAATATTGAAATTGGTTTAGCAGTTTTATCCTAGTTACCGAATCGTTGCCCTGCACCCATCGATTCCGGAATGGAAACGCTTCCGGAATCGGAATCGATTCGCCTGTGGTACGCCTGAGAATCGTTTTTTCATGTGTGGAGTCGTTTCAGACATCCGGCGAAAGTTTCCGGCCGTTTTTAGGCATGATGTGGCGTGCCCAGGTCGATTCCAGACCAATTCCGGTGATATTCGACTAGCAAAAAGAAAAAGAAAAAAAAAAACTGAACATTGAAAACCCCCGCCCACGTCATTTCCTCCATTTTTTGTTTTTACTGTTTGAGAAAAACTGCTGCTAAGGAAGGCACGAAGGGAGAAAAACACATGAAAGGAAGGCACGCAGCCCAGAGTAGTGCACGCGACCAGAAAGAGCAGAAGAAACGTGACCAAAAATACAACGAGAAAGAAAGGCGTCTGTACAGGCGCAAGAATGAATAAAAAAAAAATGTAAATATTACATTAGTGATTACTTATTTATAATAATTAATAAATGATAATCGTAAATTGTAATATAACAAATAATTGTCCATTAAATTATTTAATATTTTATTAATTTCTAAAATATATTAATATATTTAATATTTATTATTTCAATGTTTAATGTTTTAATTTTTTAATATGTATTATATTGTTTAATAATAAATGTATATTATATTGAGTAAATTAATAATATATATAATTATATTTCATTGTTTAAATTTAATGTTTTATTAATCTTTAAAGTAATAATTATAAATATATTAATAATTTTAATTTAATTATTATAATTTGATTTTAAATTAAATTTTTAGTTTCATTGTTTTATATTTTATAATTTTATTATTTTTATGTAACATACATTAACCATTATAATGCTATTAATAATTAAATAAATAAATTAGCTTAGATGTATATATTATTATATTATTAGTATATTATATAATTATTATATTTATATTATTATGAAATATGCATATATTTATTATTTTTATATGTTTTTTGTACGGAAGTACCCGTACCCGTACCCAACCCCCCAAAAAAATTTGTCGTACCAACGTATCGTACCCACGTACCCGATTCCGATTCCGATTCCGATTCGGTAACTTAGGTTTTATCTGAACATAAAGTATCTTTTTAAATTTTTATCAAGCAAACACAAAGCATTGACATATGACATTTTGAAATACCTACCCATCTCAACCATGAATGGGTTAACACTAACTTAGAAAATAAATATAGCCACACCTTACAAGAACTTATTCACATATCTAGTTTCACTTCAAAAAAGTAGTGCATAAATTCCAGAAAGAAATACAAACATCAAAAAAGGAGATTGACATTTTACACTTTTGAAAAAAAATCAATTAGGGGAAAAAACAATGTGGATAGATTGACATACTTCCAAAGAAGAACGACAAATTTTAAGACAGTTGAGTGAGTAGCTGAGATAAAAAGCTTCTTCTAAACCCAATTGAAACCACTGTAAACTAGCAATTTGCTGCTCCCCAACAAGATTAGCTCTTCTTCCTGGTAGAATTTCACAACAGTTACTCGTTTTTTCACATATTCTTTGTTGTCAAGCTGCAGAATACTGCTTCATCTGATGATTTTGAAGAATAGAAGCGGTCAGTCAAACTTCTGACCAACATTAACTTTCTAGGATCTCCAACCATATTCAGCACACATAACATACATGTTTTCTAAATGGAATTGAAGAAACTTTCGTAGGATACAATGCAAACTGAAAATTAAAAAGTTAAAACAATATTTATACTCTAAAAATGCATGGTTAATATCAAAACATACAAAACCACCTTACAAATTCAATTTGTAATTCAGAAGAAAATTTGCTAAGAGAATGGAGAAGCAATGAATAAAATAAAATAAAAATTTATCATGAGAGATTGAAACAAACTCTACCTTTTTCTAATAGTAGAAATTTTGTAATGAAATATTCAATTTAGCACGACTCTCTAAAAACCTACTACTGTTTGTTGAATTTTACATATTCTTAGGTATTTTGGTCCATAGAAAAACTGAGAAAGGCTTCATACTAAATTATATTTTTCTGAAATATTCGATAAAATTATGAAATCTCTGTTGGTCTTTTCAAACCTATCATCTGCCAGGCTGTGATCTAATCATTGAATTGGGCATCATATAGAAAAGACCCAAGTTACAAACCCAGCAGAGCGTAGATCTTTTGTATTTGACCCCCAGAACTTTTCCGTAAATAAAAAACCAAGGTCTCGTAGTTCTCTGCTGGTGGAATTGAATATATTAAGAGTATGAATCATTCAAATCAAATTAATTAAACCTTTGTTGGGGGGAGTAGACCTTGGCCAAGTGCATTAATACCCTAAAACTGATCTCTCCCTCAACTTCCTCAGCCTAAAGGCCTTTGATTGAGTCCTCTCCTATTGGTCAAGCATCTTGTATTTATCTCATATATTTGAAAGAACGAGAGGGTATTCTAAATAAATCTCAAATATATAGAAATATTTTTACAATGCCAGAATTACACAGGTTTTGAACATTTTTTCCCAAGTGACTGCCCCGTGCATGTACTTAAAGAATAGAAAAAACAGAAAAAATTGTTTCTCAATTATTTAAACTTACCTTTGAACGAAGATGAAGATGAAGATGCAAAATCGGCTGTAATTATGGGGCGCCCAAAGCAAGCTCTGTTTAGCAACTTCGTTTGCTCGGAATCTGCTTCTAAAAGCACCGCTGATCCTGATAAAAGCCCATAAATCTGAGATTGCTGAAAAGAGGATTGAAGCTGTTTCATTATGTTTGACATTGGATCTCCAACAGCAATGGCCGCTGCATCTCTGCCTTTCCATCTCGCACCACCACCTCCTTCCATTCACTTTGAAAACTTATTTCCTGAAAATAATGATTAACTGATATCCAGTAGAAGAAGAGGAACCGATTTCTTGTACAAACACCACTTGCTGAATAAATAAGCCGCGCGAAGCAGGACACGAGGAGAGAAGGAAAAGAGGCGCGACCAGAAGATGAAATAATTCCAAGCAAAACCCCGCTTACTGTTAAACGATTGAATGAATGAATGCTTTTAATTACGTCCACGAGACCAGCTGGCCTATGGGACCCCAAAACAGAACTGAAACCACAAATTGATACAAACCGAGCACCCGCCGACCTCACCGAGTACTTATGTTTCCCTTTAACTCTTTACTAATTTTGTTTCTTCTGCTGTGTATTTTGATCAAGTAACCTGCCGTTTCAACGATCTTTTCCTCTTCGAACAAAGCCTCTAACGATTTGACTTTAAACAGATCCAAGTAACTGCACCTAATGTCCTCGTACGCTTTACACTGCATGATGTAATGCCATTCCGTTTCCACCAAACCCGAAGAGCAGAAACAACAAATCCTATCAGCCCAAGCCTCCTTGGGTGTTGTCCATCTCCCTGTTTCACATCTCAAACGATGAGAGCTAGTTCTCAGCTGGGCTAGATTAATAAAAGATTAATAGGAATGCATTTTTTTATTTTATTTTTTGGATATGTTAAACGATGGCATTAAGGAATCCACGTTCTCCGAAGGATGGGTTTAATGAAATTAGGGTTTGAAATTGTGTTATATAATTATCATTGATTTTTTTATTTAGTTTGATATTTATAATATTTAAAATTTTAATATATAATATTTTTATATTATACAGTTGTTTTTTATTATTATTAATATTATATTTTTATTATGAAATTTACATTTATAATATTTTTATTAATATATATTATATTATTTTAAGTTTTGTTAATGTAATATTATATTATATTTAAATTATTTTATATTTATATTTATATTAGAATTATATTACTAGCATATTTATTTGTAAAAAAAATTATTTAAAATATACAAGATTTTTTGAGATCTTTTAAAATAAATATTATAAAGATTTGAGATAGATTTTTGTGAAGATAATATTCATAATTATATTTTATATAATGGATTTTTTTGTTATTGTTATATTTTGATCATATTACAAAATTTCCTTTTATCTTTTTATTTAATTTATCAATATGAGATCAACCAAACATAATGACAAGCATACTCCATTATGATAAAAGTGATAAAATTATTATACTATAATATATTAAATAATAATATAATTATAGATATGTTAAAATTGATGCGAAAGGAGCAGAGTAGTCAGGGGATGTGAAAGGTGCGAAAGATACATCGCAGGTATGGGACAATATCGAAGCTTGCCGAAATGAGGATTCTGCGGTGGTTGGTAGACTATTGTTGGATGTTGTGTCTGAGCTTGAGAGTGCCAAGCATAAACGACATTGGATGTCAATCGAGAATGTCAATTTACAACTTGTGGAGGAGATTCCTATGTTAGTGATCCCAAATAATTTTTTGAACTCAAAAGTAGAAAAGCTTAGGAAAAATGTTGTTATCGCCAAATTCATTGGTATTTGGCCCTCGCTAAGCAAAATTAATGACCGGATTGCGCATAAGTGGCTAGGGGTTAAGCCAAAGGTCAGCTTCTTGGCATTAGGGTTTTTGCAGATTGTCTTCCAGTTAGAATTTGAGAGAGATAACATTTTGAATGGAGGGCCATGGTTCATGGGCAACTTCGGCTTGTTTATTGGGGCTTGGGAGCCAGGCTTCGACCCTCATAAGGAATTGGTTTTGAAGGCTCTAATTTGGGTTAGGATGTATAAACTACCTCAGGAGTTATGGACGGAAGGAATCTTTAAGCTAATTGGGGATGCCTTAGGCGAGTTTGTTCACTATCCAAGGGCTTCTCAACCGGGAAGTTGGGCCGCCTATGCTAGAATTTGTGTCAAAATAGATCTAGGCAAGCCTATTCATCATGCAATTAGACTTTCTTCAGCAATCAGAGTTTGGCTCCAAGAGTTAGAATATGAATGCCTCCCCATTTGGTGTTTCAAATGCAGGAAAGTTGGCCATATTGCCAGAAATTGTGGTTTGGCCAAGGAACACTTCCTAGACTAGAGGGTTGAGGTCTCAGCAGGGTATGGTCGGTCTTCTTTAGGGGCAATCCCAAAAGGCTTATCTCCTATCCATCCAGGGGGTGAGTTGGATGGGATGGAACCTATTCTGCCTAGTTCTGGTGCACCAGTAGTTATAGAATTCATTAATCCAGTGGCAAGTGTAGTTGTTATGTTGGCTAATAAGGATTCCAATGTTGATTCATCTGAAAGTGAGGGTGGGGCCTTCACAAATAATAGTGATGGTTGCGACATTGTCCTGCAAGAAAATAATAAGGTGGTTGCGAATAACATTGAGGAAGGACCGAAATGCAAAGGCTTCAAGGGTAGCCAACATGATAAGGTGGCCTCTAACGATGAGGGGGGCTCTATGGATAAGGAAAATGATTGGAATATAGTTACAAGGAGCGGAAAGAAGGGAAAAACCAATGTGATCATGGACGTTGGTGGTCCCTCTCTGAGGGGCAAGAAATCAGAAGTGAATAAGTCTAAGCAAACAACCATGCTAGAGGTGGGGAAAGGAACACAAGACACCTTGAACAAATTTGTAAAGATGGGAGGCGAGCACCTCCTTACTCAGCCCAAGAAATGAAGTTGGTTAGTTGGAATGTGAGAGGCTTGAATGGCCTAGAGAAGCACCGCTTAGTTAGGCTGTTGATTGAGATCGAGGCCCTAGATATTTGATTGTTACAAGAAACCAAAATGGAGAAGGAAGTTATGTTGAACCTTTTTAACAGACATTGGAAAAGTAGAGAAGGTTACGCAGTTGGTGCAAGGGGCATGGCTAGTGGTTTAGCGATTATATGGAATAAGTTCAAGTACTTTGGTGAAGAAATCAGTTATGATTCCCATTCACTATCAATTGATCTTAGACATTTGTAGGGCAACGAAAGGCTTGTGATCACCAATGTTTATGGTCCCAACATTGAGTGTGAGAGACATTCTTGCTAGGATCATTTGAAATTATTTAGATATGCATTCTCCTCTAGGAATTGGATTGTTGGTGGCAATTTTAATTCCATCCTTGCTCCAAAAGATAAGGTGGGAGGAAGGATGTGTAGCAGTTTGGGTTCAGATTGGTTTAGGCAGTTTTGTGAGGAGCTCTCCCTAGTTGACATACAACCAAAAGATGGATGGTTCACATAGTCCAATAATAAAGCTGGTGAGGATAACATTTTGTGCAAGTTGGATAGGTTCCTTGTTGATTCTGACTAGCTCCTGGATTCAATTCAGTTTTGGTCAGAGGTCTGTGACTTTAGTGGTTCGGACCATTGGCCAGTTCGCTTGAATTGCTTCATGTGCTATAAATCGAAGGGTATGCCTTTCAAGATGGAGGCATTTTTGTTTGAGCATCCAGATTTTTTCGAGGCCTTGGAAGGTTGGTGGTGTAAGGAGATAAAAGGGAATCGTAGGTTTGTGGTTTACCAAAAACTCCAAGAAGTTTGTTGCCAGGTAAAGGCTTGGAACAAGAAGGTGGTGGGAGACCTGTTTGCCTCCAAGGAAAAAGTTGAAGGGGACTTGGTTGTCATTGAGAGGGAGATGGTGACATTTGACATGTCCCTCTCTTTAAGAGATAGAGAGAAAGATAATATGGATGAGCTCAATCGTTTGCTACGCATGGAAGAAATCTTTTGGTTGCAGAAGTCTAGGGTCAAGTGGCTGAAGGAAGGTGATAATAACACAAAAAAAATCCATCTCTCTACAAATATAAGAAGAAATTAGAATAAGATTTTAAAGATCCTTTTGCCCAGTGGCTCTATGGTGGAAGACATGGAAGTTATCAGGGAGGAAGGGGGGAATTTTTTCTTAAACCTTCTTGGGACGGTTGGGGAAAACAATTTGGAGGCCCAAAATGTTTGCTTGAGTAACATCCCTTAACTCGTTGATGGAGGAGAGAATCTGAAGCTTATGGATCCCTTCACTAAAGATGAGATTAAGTCTGTTGTTTTCTCTTTAGGAGCAATGAAAGCGCCTGGGCCTGATGGGTTTTAAGCGGGTTTTTTTTCAAAAGTATTGGGATTTAGTAGGTGACAATGTTTGGCTGGTTGCTGAAGAATGTAGGAATAGAAAACAGATGATGAGCTCTTGGAACAAGACATACATTGCTCTTGTCCCTAAAGTCAAGATTCCAAAGTACTTTGATGAATTCAGATTGATTGCTCTGTGTAATTGTTTGTATAAGATAGTTTATAAGGCAATGGCAACAAGATTAAAAGCTTGTCTAGTTGGGATCATTTATGAGGAGCAATGTGGTTTCTTAAAAGGTAGACAAATCCTTGACGGGGTGGTCCTACCTCATGAGACCATCCATTCGATTAAAGAAAGGAAGAAAGATGGTATGATTGTTAACTAGATATGAACAAGGCCTTTGACAGAGTTTCTTGGGGTTTCTTAATTGTGGTCATGGAAAAAATGGGCTTTGGTCGGGATTGGTGTGATTGGATTTTCAACTGCATTTCTTCTGTGTAATATGTTGTTTTGATCAATGGGAAGGCTACTGAATTTTGACAGGCTAGGTGGGGTCTCCGTCAGGCAGATCCTATTTCTCCCTTCCTCTTCCTATTGGTGGGAGAAGCTCTCAGTTATGCTTTAAAACAGGTTGTTTCTGAAGGTAGTATTAAAGGTCTTCAATTCTCTAGTAACATTCCCAATCTCACTCATCTTCAATTTGTGGACAACACCTTACTTCTCAGAGAGGCTATTGCTCGCGAGGCTCAGGGTATCAAATAAATTCTCCATACTTACGAGTTGGCTGCAGGTCAAAAGGTGAATGCTAACAAGTCTTGCATCTTCTTTCTTAAGGATCCTTTCCCTCATTCCTTTGAGATTCAAGGTATTTTGGGATTTGATGTGGACTTCCTCACTGGCAGTTACTTAGGCATGCCCCTGGTGGATAAGAGGACCTCTAATTCGGAATGGAAAAAGGTTGTGGACAAGATTTAGAGCAAGCTGGCTTCCTGGAAGGGCAAGTGGTTATCCCTGGTTGGTAGAATCACTTTAATCAAGGCATCTTTGGAAGCGGTTCCCACATATACCATGTCAGCCTTTCAAATTCCTAGCAAAGTTGCCAAGGCTTTGGAGAAAACTCAAAGAATTTTCTTATGGCAAGGTATAGAGGAGTCCTTTAAATACAATTTAGTCAAATGGGAAGATGTATGCAAGCCAAAGAACATGGGTGGCTTGGGTTTTCAAAACTTAAGGAATAAGAATAAGGCCCTTGGGACTAAGCTTGGCTGGAGAATATATGAGGAAAGGGACAAAATGTGGAGCAAGGTATTACAATCCAAATACCTTCAGAATTAGGTCAGTTTCCTTTTTGACGATAGTGTTGTCCTTCCAAAAGGCTCTAATATCTGGAATTTTGTGTGAAGTTGTGTTGGCTTTCTCTCGTTTGATCTAGTTTGGAAGGTGGGCAAAGGGGATAAGGTGCATTTCTAGAGGGATTCGTGGCTTGAAGATCAACCTTTGAGAGAGAATGCTACTTTTATGTCTTTAGCCTCCTTTTTAGAACCCAGATATGGTATGCTAGTTTGGGATTATAAGGAGTATAGAAACAATGGTTGGGCTTGGAAGACTCTAGAAGGCTTAAATAATGAATTGGGCTTGGCATGGAAAAATGTGTTGGCGAAACTAAATATGACCCCTTTTTCGAAGGAGGATAGATGCATGTGGCAGTTTCGCAATGATGGAAAGGCTTTTGTTAAAGAGGTTTACGTTAGATACTTTAGTTTGGGTCATAAAGTAAACCCTACGATACTGTCCAAGGTTTGGTATAAGTTGGGTTTTCCTAAGGCCTGTGCCTTTATCTAGATTGCTTGGAAAGGAAAGGCCTTGACTTGGGATCGACTGATTAAGATGGGGAAGATTGGTCCTTCTTGATGTGTTATTTGTGGAAAAGCGGGTGAAGACGACAACCATATCTTCATTTATTATGAGTATACTCAAGTGTTGTGGGGAAGATTTCTCAATCATTGGAATCTTGTTTGGGCTATGCCTCAGAATCTTGGTATGCTTCTGGAAGGATGGATTTTCAAGGTTGAAAGCCTTGAACTCATATTCGTTTGGGAAGTGTTCCTGACTATATTGGTGTGGAATGTTTGGCTTGAACGGAATAGAAGAATATTCTCAGATCAAGCGAGAGGAGTGGATTGGTTATGGGACCAGGTTGAATGCTCTCTAAATGAGTTTGGAGAGGTAAGAAGGAATAAGTACTGGCAAGTTAGTGCAGATGAGGTGTGGGTTGCCAATGCTTGGCCTAGGTTTCACTAGCTGGGATGTTCAGCTACCCCAAGGAAGAAGCTTTCCAAGGATCAACATGTTAGATGGTTCCCTCTGGATCCTGGCTGGATTAAGTTAAATTTTGATGGTACTGCTAGGGGTAACCCTGGGAAAGCAAGCGGTGGTGGTATTTTTAGGGATAATAATGGTCAACCTTTGGGGCTCTATGGTTTGACCTTCTTATTGCCAAGGAGAAAGGTTGCAATCATCTGTGGGTGGAAGGTGATTCAAAGGTTATAATCAACCTTCTAGATAAGGATTCTTCTAGTAGTTAGCGGTTGGATCAAATTATGGTGGAAATCAAAAGTTTGGTTCGATGGTTTAGTAAGTTTAAGCCTCTCATATTCTAAGAGGGGGAAATCGTGTTGCCAATTGGGCTACCAATCAAGGTGTGAACTCTAGTTTCAGTATGGCTTCAGGGGTGACTGGGTTAAAGGATTCTTATCCTTCTAAGTTGATTAGACTGTTACAAATTGACATCATTGCTCACCCCCTTGACTTGGGGCTTGATCATTAATTCACCTTGGTTTTGTGTGTCTTCAGGTCTATGTGTGTTGGTTGTTGGGGGCATTTGATTGAGTTTTGGAATCTTCTTGCTTTGTTGTTGACTTGTATCTTTTGCAGTTCAATTGTTGGAGGTGATTGGTTGTCTTGTGAGTGGAGCTTTTGATTTCCTGTTGTGTCCAAACCGTCGGTTCTCTTTCATGGGCTTTGCCTTGCAATTTACGGGTCCCTGGTACCAAGGCTTTATTATCAAATATATATATATAGATAAATATTCAAATGTATTCTACATTAAAATTTATTCTAATTTATTTTATTAAAAAAAAAACATCAAACAACAAACATATATATTAGTTTATTTTTATTTTAAATATTTAACATTAAACAAGATATTTACATTACATAACCAAAAAGGGTTGAGGGCCTAATGGAGGTTGGCTAAATCTTTCCTGTTGAGGAGGTTGGTCACGGTCTAGTCTCCCCCATATCCCGGAGGCGTCATACCATGACCGTCCGCGTTAAAAAGTTTACCAGGCACTGCGGTTTGATTAGTGCTGCAGATTCTCTGATCTAAAAAAAAAAAAACATTACATAACCAAAACAAATAAAAACAACCATTACTACTAAACAAAGAAAACAAAAGTGAAACTAAAATAAAATAATTAACAAAAAAAATACATTTAATTTTATTTAAATTTATATTATATAATCAATAAATATTATTTAATATAATATAATAAATTTATATTATATTGTACATATTATTATGTAACATAATTATTAGATAAATTTTATTTTTTATTTTGTATGATATTTATAATATCTTTATAATATTTAAAAATTTAATATAAAACTATTTGTACATATAAGATAATTAATTTGTATATAATATAATTAAGATAAAATTAATTATTATTAATATTGTTATCATTGAATCCATCAATCACTAAGAGGTGACCCAACATTAATTTATAGAAATCAATAATGGAATGGTGCAAGGTGGAGAGTCAGAGCGAAATTTTGTAGAAGGAGAATCGCATCAGGAAGCAATCGGTCAGGAGAAGAGGAGATGGGGTGACGAACCTGAGGTTAAGCCTCTGAACAAAGCATGGCTCGAATCAGACAAGGGAAAAGAAGCAACCCACATTCCTCAATGGGTGTTCTTGAATGAGGGATTGATAAATGCAATCCCTGGTACAAGCTTTGGGAAGATGACTATGGGAATAATCAAAGTCAGATCGATCGAAGGAATGGATCGAAGGAATGGCTTCCACAGCGACCATTGGAAAATAAGTTGGCGATTGCAAAATCCAAGAAATTGGATACCAAATGATAATTTAAACAATGGTGCTATCATGAGTGGGCGGTTCGGGAAAAATGGAAGCCTTAGGGCATCATGGACAAGTCACTGGAGCAATGCCAGGGATAGAAAATTTGGCCATTACAACAACCTTAGTCAAGAAGTTTTGTGCCAAAACAAGATTGACAACAATAGTAGTCTAAGCCCCCAAGATTTTCGCCCGGGGGAAGACCACACTCGCAGGGCCAATCTTCATAACCATAGAGCCCATTGGAACAACAAGGAACCTCCAAGAGATCCAAATCATCAAAAATCTGAACGAAGGTGGAAGAATGGAGGCCCTTTTTGCGGCAAAAGAAAGAATGTAAATGGATCAGAAATGAATCCCAAGCCTTGGGGTAGTAAGCTTTTCACAATGCCAACAAAGTTTATAAAGGGAAGAGTGGAGAGGTTGCGCGATCGAGCCCTCTTCGCAAATTGGAGTGGCCCAAGCAACCCGAAAGAAGAAATTATGAAATGGTGGCTACAAAACTTTAAATACCATGTAAGCATTAATCCCCCTCCGAATGCTTTCTACTTGATATAATGCATAGATTGGAATCTAAAACAATAAATAGTGTTTTGGTAAACCCCTATTCTTTAATGGTCACAACTTTCATTGTAAAAATTGGGAATCCAACTTCAATCCAGGCATTACAAAATCAAACAAACCCCAACATGGTTAAAACTAAACGATCTTCCATCAAGATATTGGAGTGTGGAGGCCATGACTAAGATTGGTGACTCCTTAGGGGTTTGCTTGGGAATAGATGAAGATTTCATAAATGGGAAAGAAGATGTAGAACCAAACATCTTGGTAGAGATTGGGGAAGGAGTAGGGATCTATAAGAGATTGGAAATCATCTCTAAGTTTGGGTCTTAGATTTAGAAAGTAGCCAAGAGTGATGTCAATAAGTTAGGGAAGTGTCTTTCCAAAGAGGACATTAAGAACAAAAGCTCTAGCACAATAGAAGTGGATACTCTTGCTAGTAAGCAAAATGTCAATATAGTTCCATTAGTGAATTCTGGTGGAAATGGAGGTAATCTAGATTTAAAGGGTGTTGGATTAGAACAACTATTTGGAAAGAGCCCCAAAAAAATAAAATTGGGAGACCTTGAATGGAAAGCAAATGTTATCTTAAGCCAAGATATGTCAAAGACTGAAGAAGTAACTTTATAGGCTCAAAAGGATTTGAGCACTCTCTTGGAACACACCAAAGACTTGGAGAAAATCATTTCTTCACAAATAGGAGAAGTTTTGAGTACCAGAAAAAACCTGGATACCACAAGTCCGGACTCCCAGCATGCCCAAAGGAATAAAGTAGAGGAATCAAAGGATGAGGAGGAGTCAAGTGTCAAAGAAGGCAGCGCATCTCAAAATTACCATCAAGAGGTAAAGGAGGACGAAGAAAATGCCCAATCAAATCATGAATCAAGCAAAGATTGGGTATCAAATGAAGAGAGTGCAAAGGAAGCTAGAGAAGGGGAATTATGGGAGGAAAGAATGCTGGAACGAATTCAATCCAAGCTAAATAAACCAAATATAAAAGGCATGGGGAGGAGAGGCCCCAAAACCAACAAAGCCAAACTAGAGATAGCAGCCAATGTGGCAGGGCAAACAAAACTTTGGAAAGGGAAGAAGACTCTCCTTCCCCATACATAATGAGAATTATAACATGGAATGTTAGGGGCTTAAACACCCTAACAAATGGTGCATGGTCAAGTGCCAAATTGACCAATCAACAACAAATATATTTATACTGCAAGAAAAAAAGTGGGAATCAGAAGAAATCAAAACCAAAATGAAATTGTGGAAACAATGGGATGGCTGCTATGTAAGGGCAGAAGGAGCTTTAGGAGGGCCAGGTGTTATCTAGAACCCCCTCACATTAACAGGGAAACTTTTGGAGGAAAAAAAAATTGGTTAGCAATAAAATGCAGTGTTACAAAGAAATGAGCAGTTCACTCTAATCAACACTTACGACCCCACCCAAATAGGTAAGAAAAGAGTAGTCTGGCAACAAATCACCCAGGCCATCTCGATCCATGGAGGAGTAAAAGGAATCATTGCAGGTGACTTGAATGCAACCCTAAACCATGAAGAAAAGAGAGGTGGGGTAGGGAGAATTACAAGAGTCCAACGAGACTTCCAAGAGTTTGTAGACAACAACCATCTAATGGATATAACTACAAAAAAGGGCACCTTTACCTAGACAAACAAAAGGAAAGGATTTACAAACATAGCCAAGAGGTTGGATAGATTTCTTTTGTTTGGTGAATGGGGGAGATGCAACCAAACATATGAAGCCACTATCTTACCCTACGTGGGTTCAGATCACTTCCCAGTGCAGCTGCTAATATAGCCAGACACAACCCCCACTGGTTTCCCTTTCAAGTTTGAGAAAATGTGGCTCAAAGATGATAAGCTACCAGATTTGATCAGGAAATGGTGGAAAGAGCCCAAACTTGGGAACCATTCCTATTTATATATTCTGAACAGAAAACTGAACTATGTGAAAAACAAACTAAAGGAGTGGAATAAAGATCTCTTCAAGAATATCTTTCAAGAGAAAGATCAGGTGACCAAAGATCTATTCACTCTCAATGAACATATCATAGTCTAAGGAATTGATGGGGTGGACTTTGAGATGGAAAAAGCTCTCAAAGAAGAGCTGTCAGAGATCTTGAAAAGAGAAGAATGTTTTTGGAGGCAAAAATCTAGGGAAACATGGATCAAGGAAGGAGATCGCAACACAAAATACTTTCATAGAATGGCAGTAACCAACAGGAGTAGGAACAAAATATCTTCTATAACAAGAGATGATGGATCGCTAGCCCAATCACTGGAGGAAGTAAATGAGGAGGCTGTTAATTTTTTTCAAACAATACTAAATAGACCATCAGGGAGCAATGAGGAAGTCAAGAACAAAATGCTAGCCTCAATCCCAAGG
>VDFB02372159.1:0-14934 GCA_007258455.2 Sequoia sempervirens | reverse complement strand
GGAAGGTGATAGGTCTGGTTAATTCAAATGAAGTATCATTCTCTTCTGCTCCAAAGCCTGATCTATCTTTTGTTGTTTTGTTAAAAACCCCGATTAGAGTAGATTTAAATTTATGTCTACCCCCATAACAATCCAAAAGCTCAACACTAGCAGGCCCCTTGAATATTACTGTTGCATTGACCACTGAGTAACATCAACACAGTTGAGACCCAACTACAAAGACCTTGGGAGCTAATACATCCATGTGATCATCTTCTCTTCGAGAAAACAGAGTAGCACATTCTCGCTTGCATGTTGTTGTGCTAAAAGGAACGCCAACAACATTCAAGAAGTGAACATATATTGGTGTAATTTGTAAATTTTTATTGGCATAATTAAAACAATGTAGTGACTAAAATGTAAACGGTTATTGGGGGGTCAGGTGAACAAGGAGTAAACAACAATTAGATCATGGGCGACAATTGGGGGTTTTACCCTAGTTGAGGAGGGGCATGCATACTTTCTTAGAAAATATACAACTATTTGAAGCCATGGTGGATTATATCAAGTGCATGTACCAATTATAACGTTTAGGAAAATTTGGAATATGGAGTTTGATAGACAATATATATTAATTTTACATATAAATATTTGGTAATGGATACAATAAATGGGCCATTGGGGTAAAGGAGACACATACTAGACATGGGAAAAAATAACCACCTAAAATTAACACCATTTGATTGATGGGGTCAAATAAAATTAACAAGAGAAAAATGGTATTTTAACATCACTAGGAGGGAAGGAAATTTCTTGCATGAAGATCTTAGAGGAGGGTTCTAGTTTTATTTTTCAAAAGAGAGCCCAAGAAGCTATAAATTATCATATAATCTTCAACATCAACATTGACACAATTTGAAAGATGTCAACATGGGGGGAACTTTAATTTTTCCCAAAGAAAAGATAAAAAGAGAAAATATCATAGTAGATTGGATCTTGGTTGCATACAAGGAAGTAATGTGAAGATAATCACACCATTATATGCTCACAAATATCAATGGCCCATGCACCTTGAAGGATCTTAACAGGCAAAGGTTGAGGAAACCTTTAAAGGGAGAAGAGTTAAGAGAAGTAAGGCCCACTTAAGAACTTCAAAGGAAACCATATACATAATTATATTGATTATCGATAACTTATGAGAATTCTTTTGAGTCACCAAAAAGGATGCTAAAAGTTTCAAATTAGTCAAAAGGAAGAGGCTAGGATAAGCAAGTGAGAGGCCCACAAACAACAAATTTGCATAATTTTTGAATTTAACATTGAATTATTTTCAAAATGGTGGAATAACTATTTATCAAAAATCACCAAAAAGGTTCCAAACAACACCAAGGCACTAGGAGATAAAAAAAAAATCTTAGAACCATGGCAAATGTAGCTTAAAATTGCTCTTTTTTGGCTATGTTTGTGTAATTAATCAATGCTTTTATTTTTTTAAATTTCATATTTATGTCATTCTTATAAAATATTTTGAGTTTGAGACCTTTTTCCCACCTTATTTTATTAAAAATTGTAGCTTAAACAAAAAGTTGCATAGATCATAGGAATGATCTATGACTTAAACAAGGGAAAATCACATATCACAAGAGAGATGTGAGGATCAAATAATACATATCCTAAAGGGAAACAAATGAATTAATATATGATAGCATCTAGATTAATCAAAGGGTGTGTATGTGTGTGTGGAAATGTACTACCTTCATGGTGACTCTCAACATCTTTCTTGAAATATTGAGATCCTAAAACCATCATCAATCAGGCTTGGATGACACCCTCAAATAAAAATAACATAGGTTCTTTCTTATTTTTATTTTCTCCTAGATGGATAGTATTTTTTTATGAATATTTACATGCACAAACCCTACCCATTACTCTACTCTTCAAAAAATACAAGATTGAATTCCCTTTCAATAAGAAGCAAAATTTAATTAGTTTAGAGCTATATTTGGAGAGGCACCACAATTAGGAGCTCCTTATCCATCTACATTGTAGGAAAATATCTATGAGGAAAATAACCACACAATAAATGATGGGATAACATGATATAAGGTAAATGTTTGTGGAAGCCGTAATAAACATTTGGCCAACATTGTCTTCTTAGATAACAACACTCGAACTCTAATTGTATTTGCACAATGTCAAGGAGGAAAATCTCATGACGTCTTCTTATTCTAGTAGCTTCTAAGGTAGCCTAATGGAGTTGGTTAAATGTTTCTAGGTTGTTGTTGGAAGGTTTTTGATACCTAGGCCACACTAACTAGCATGAAGGTCAATCAATCCCTTCTAAAGAGGTAGACACCTTAGGGGTTGCCAACTAGTTTCTTCATTTTTGTGTTGGTTCTTTGAGATGGCCCTAGCTATCATAGTGATAATTAGATAACAAAATATCTCAAGAGAGATAGATGGGTGAGAAAATATGGGGAACTATGAGGTCATGTTGAGAAACAACTATAGGGACCACTCAAAGTTTAGGAAAGGTTACAAAATGCTAGATTATCATGACTATGTTGAACCAATTTTTAATTATCTATGCTCATATAATGCACAAGTATTAAATAAAATATAGACATTTCTTAACCATAATTTAAACATTGTCAAGCTATCATATATATGCAAGTGAAGAATCTTGAGATGCAGACTAGCTAAAACTTGGCTTTAAGAAAATTTGTTAGTATTTTTCAAATACATGAATTACACTTGCCTTCTTATTTATATTAATGAGTAGATATATGTATCACACAATAACTCATACTATATTTTTTCTTGATTTTGACTTGAGAAAATTTTGACCATCATTTATACTTTGTCAATGTCTTTGTGATAGCTAAAGGGTGAAAATAATTTTTTAGGTGATGTCATTCGTATACTCCCTTTATTGACACAAATTACAAGGGTGAGTCTCATAAAGTGGAAAATATATATTGGGGAACCAAAATTTATTGGAAATAGAGCTACTAAATATTCTTAACAAATTTTAAAAAGAATAAAATAATTGGTCAAGACAACAAGACATTGACCCATTTCATTAAGGCTTATCGTGCATCATTTGGTAAAATAAATAGCTAATTCAAGTCATTCAACTTACAATTAAGGTGGATGGACTTAGAGAACATTAAATATTTCAACTTGATTAATATCTACTTCTAAAATAAATTGGGGACTAAGAATTCTAACAAAATTTTGCACCTTAGGATTGTTGGGCATGTCCTATAGAGTAATAATTTCTTCCACTTCCTTAAATCCAAGAATTTTTGGTGGGTGTTCATGATGTAGAAATAATTATTAGTATCATCCCAAGGAGTGGGAAGACCTTTGTAGGCTATAACTTTGCAATAGGTTGAGAGTTCTCTTGAAATTTCATATCCTAATTATTAAATTTCTAATTAGGTATCAATATGATCATTGTAGGCAACCACTTGGGTGACCAATTTGGTTGCCTCAAAGTAATCCAACATCCAGGAACTAGTCAATTCACGTTATAAAGCACAAGTTGTAGTGGGCCAACTATTTTTCTACCTCCTTCCAAAAGGAGAAATGTGCTTCTAATGGGGAAAGAAGATATTGAACTTCTTCAATCCTTTTCCAAAGATATTTTATAATTAGGAGGCATAGAAATAGTGCATTTCCAAGACATTCATTTATTTCTAGATGGATTTATAGAGGTAATTTACAATTTATAATAGAGTACAATTGTGCTCTCTAGAAGTTTTCATTTTTTTTGGCCTTTTGAAGTATTACATGGAATGAGTCATTTTTTTGCTTGATAGAAAATTACTTATGCAAATACACTTGTTCTACTACTTTATTTTGGAGATCTTAGTGGTTGTCTCAAAATCCCAATAGTCACTACCTTTGCATTACTAATAACCTTCTTGTGGATTTTAGTTGTTTTCTTCTCCTATTTGACCTACTTAGATAAAAAAATTATCTTAGTAATAGTTTACTTTAGTTTTTTGTTTGTTTCTTCCACATCAAAGTACAACACCTTGTTATTATCCTAATTAAATAATCAATCTTACATATAGAATATGAATAAGAGTGGCCCCAACCAACCAAATTTTTGGTCATATTTATTCCATGAGTCTCATTGTAATTACTACCAAACTTCCATAGTGCATGACTTGAGAACTTGGATCAAAGATGGTTTTGAGCTATAAAGCTACATAATGAGATGACTAGGGTGATTAATTTTTGTAAAATTATTTAAATTTCATACAAAAGAAATTATATTTAGTTCATTAAATGAGAAAATGGAGCAATATATGGGTTTCAAGATTAAGGAAGAAGTAGAGAAATGTTAAAAGATGGATGGTATTAGATAGGAGGCATGACTATAAAAAAGTAAGTGAGAGTTTGGGTCAATGGAACCATTAATACTGGAAGAAAAGATGGAGGTAGAGGAGGGTGATCCTAAAGTGATTCTTCATAGGTTAATGCACCTAGGATGGATGTTTCAACACTTGAAAGAACTTGTTATTTGGGGAATTTGATGAGAGGATGTGCTACTCAAGGGTTAGTTATTCCATATCAAGACTTAAAAATTAAAGATGCTTAGAGGAGAGATCTCAAGAAGCAAAGGAATCAAATTGATGGATAGAAGAGCAAAGTATGTTTATTTTATGTGAATAAATAAGGAAATGGGGAAAACAACAAACTAGAATTATAAATGGGAAGCGAAAGATGAACAACAAGGATCTCTACCTTTACAAGTGAGGTTCCTAAAGAATCTTTAGGAATATAATAGGCTAAAGAATTGAGGAGGATTCAACCACTGCCACCTCAAGAAAGGTTTCCTTATTCAAAAAAATATTTATAAGAGGATGTGCAAAGGGATTTACAAAGAGATAATAAGGAGACTTATTTATAACATGAGTGGGAAAATTTATGTTATCTACAATATTTACATTTAAATAAGGGAATTCTTTACATACGTGCTAAAGTAGATTTTTATTGTGATCCATTTCTTAGGTAACCCTTTAGTGACATATTCTTCTTTATTTAGAAGATTAACTTCCAACTAAATTTGTTGTTGCTCATCTACATTGTTGCTAACAACTTTTTTTGTTGCTTCTCAACCAATTACTATTTCTTGATGCTAGTTACCAATTTGTTAGAACTTGAGGAAGTTCCTTTATTTTTTATGATTTTTCTTCTCAGACAAAAAGTGTCCCACTACTTGTAACTAATTCCTTCTTACAATTTTTACCTTAGTCTTTTGGACTTTGGGGCTATAGAATATATTTTTTGGCTCATTTTTTTTTTTGTTACCATAGGAGGTGGCAACTAGGAAATTAAATCCTACTAAGGGTGGATGGGAGGAGGGACCAAGGGTACCTTGTAAATAAATTTTGGAGTCAAGGGTACCTCTAAGGTATCATGTTGTGATGAACCAAATATAGTATTGGAATTCTTCTTTGAAGGAATGGAGACATAACAAAGAGTCTTTGTGATACTTCAATCATTATTTCCACTACCAATATTAGGGTTGAAATCCACTTTATAAAGTATGTTCACACTAAGAACATATGTTTCCCTTAGTTTATTAGTATGTTTATTTCTTGAAGCAACAAACTCTTCATCAATTTTCTCAAACTAGGCCTATTGTACTACTTTCGTTGAATTTTCTCTTATTTGGGACTCTAAAGTTTTAGAGTCGTGGGAGTTAAGAATTTTATGCTTTTTATTAGGTAACCTATCCTTATATATTACTTGACCCATTGTTCAATGAGAAGGTTAATTTTATTATCTAGGTCATAGTAAAAAGCTTTAGCACCACATTCATATGCTTCATGAAAAAACTACCACCATGTGATCACCTTGGTATTCAACCATGATGAGAATTATTACACCTATCCTATCTTATTTTTATTTAGTTGATTCTATTTTCTACACCATGGATATTTTTTTTGGTTCATTTGTAGAAATGAAAGTGCCCTTCCATTGGAAGATGGTTTGATTTTAATACCTTGTCTACTTTGGATGCAGTTGCTTATATTTTTACTTCTATGGGTCATTCCAATTGCTAGGAATTTCTTTGGAAGTTAAGGGAAGCATCTACCAAGTTGTGGAAATATTTGAGATCATGGTGAGATTGATGCACAAAGCCTTAAGTATTTTTCCTTAGCTAATTTTAGAATAAATATGCCTAATAGAATCAAACCACATGGGTCATCTTTTAGCTATAAATAGAGGCTAAATAAAATATTATGAATAAAAACTATGGTCATTTCACTTCATCACTTGGAAGAATGAGATGGCCTTAAGAACTTTAAAAATTATTGATTTCTTTATCCCACTATCAAACTCATGGTCTAGGACCTCATGTTGTCACATCAACACCATGATGAAAAGACATGGAGTATAGTCATAAGCAACCAAGTGACAAGTTTGGAAAACCCATGGCTCTAAATCTCTATATGCCTAGTAAAATAAAATCAGTCTCTAAAGAGCACTGATTTTAACATTCCTTATTAGGAAACCAAAAATTTATCCATCTCACTAGGGATCTAAGGAATAAAATCACGATCAAATAGATGAGTCACTATAGGTATCAAAAAAATTGTGACACACTCAAAAAACATGTTGAATTTGATATCTAGTGGAGGAGTCCACTTGATCACTAGAAGAATATTTCCTCTTGGGTCTTGAGTGTTCTAATTTGTTGGTAATATGAGTTGTAGATCCCAAATACTTAAGGTCTAATAATCTCCCAAGTGTCAAGGGTGTCAAACTTGGGAATATTAACACAAATTTGTCTTTAGGTTGGGCAGATAAGGACCAATGGTTGAAGTGTGTAAGACCTCCTTCACTTCTAGCTCTACAAGATCAAGAGGGTTTCCTTGAGGTGTTGGATGATGATTGAAAGACTTAAATACTCCCTTACATAAAACTATACCCACTATATGCATCCCTAACATCGGTGTCAGCCAATATAAATTGTAATGCCCGGCCTTAATAACCCAAGAATGCTGCAAATGTGTTATAAAAAGGTGTAATAAATTTTTTTAGCATTAATATTAAGTTAATTAGTTGCATACATCTATTAGGCTGCTGGATGTTACACTACTTTGGTTTTCCATAGTTGACTTAAGTATTTCCATTGCATATTAAAATATAATATAAACATTTAACATTGCGTAACATTGAAATTTCCATTCAAGATAACATAATAAAATACAAACATGTTTTTCCATACATTGCATTTGATAAGATATACAATACTCATCCATCTGATGAGGTAGTTCAATAAAGATTACAATTACAATTACATTGTTCACCTCTCAACATTTGAGGGTTGTTTTTACAATACATACTTTACAATATACAATGTTGAAATAAGCATAAGTATCCAAACGCGAGCTCTCCATCCATGAAGCCTTCCTCGGGATGCTAAAGAGATCAAACCTGGGACCCAACCGAGTAAGGCTTATCGCCCACCCAACCATGGTGCACCAGAGGGTCCACCCCCGGTAAGCAGATAGTACTGTCAACTCTAGACCTACTTCAACCCTAGACACCTAGTACACAAAATGCACTATTGGTTACATTGCTTCCTAGATTTAGACAATTGATTCTTGGAAAACACAAACACAAGGTTAATCATATTCTAGGGTGGAAAGCGTCATCAACGCTTAAAGGTTACCCCTCGGTGTTTTTTCCTAAGTTTCGCCCTCAACCTTGGTTACTCCCAAACCTCCACGTAAACCTCCTCGCCCCTATTGCATAATCAAGGGGAATCGAATGCCTCTTAAAGAAACAAGACATTGATTTTCCATTCTAGGCCTTCTCATCTTATACTCATGACTATAGTAGCTCAAGATACATAAGCGAGACATATACATCTAGTTAAGTGTTTTAATCTATCTACTATGTTCTTTAGTTTTCACTGAATTACTAACTATTTGTAAGTTACCCTGACACCACTTTATGTGTCTGCCCTTACAAACAACCACTCCCCTAAACATAACATGGTTTTCTAATTTTTCAGGACTAGGGCTTACAAAGTGCACGATATTCATCTCACAATAACAAATTACCCTTAACGGTATCAAAACATCACATTTATTATATGCACAACCCAAGTTAACTCAAGAAGAACATTTAAACAATATTACCCCTTTTTCTTCACAATTTTATTCTGGAAGTCTTTTACAACTTTAACTTTTCCCATTTTTCCCAGAAAAACACAATAAAGCAAATCAAGGAAAATAACTGTTTATAGTTCGGATATACTAAATCCATTCAAACATAATAGGATAACCAAACAAATCACCTAAATTTAAATTTCATTTCGTTCAAAATGAAAAAGAAGTCTATACTTTACTTATTAACATATCCATATAATTAACGGGTACTTTTAAAAACAAATCTCATAATTAACTAAACAATTTTAAATGTAAATATTTTAACATAATGAGTTAATTATGAAAATATCATAGTTTAAATCAAATTCTAATTTAAACTCTTACCAAATTTTAAATAATAATTTAATCACTCAAATATTCATAAAAATTTAATACAATATCATAATATATAATATATATATATATATATCATAAATACTATAAATCTCTAAATTGAAAAACATACAAATTTTATTACAAGATAATAAACATTTCGAATTAGGGATTTTGAATAAGGGTCGAAACCCTAAATTGTAATGCAGACGGCCGCTTACTGCCGAAGCTCCCTAGCTCTACTGCAGTCGCGGGCTTCCAAACCAATACATAGCTTCCTCCGAGGGTTATTGCCTTCGCACCTACGAGTTTGGTCATGGTTCTGCCACGTACCTCAAGGGGCTGCCATTGGTTTCAAATTTCACACAGGTTTCCTCATATTCTACCATGGTATTACCAATGGGGCATTTCCTCGCAGATCAAGTATTATTTGGCTTTTATTTTAAAATTTTCACGTAATTAAATTGATAAAAAAAATCATTTCCCATTTCTACTTTGATTTCTTAACTGAGCCTTTTGAACCTACCAGATGTATGCATCGGATTTTAGTAAAAACAGTAAAAAGAGAGCCCTGCTATAACTCAGTAAAACTCCATTTTCAGCCATAGCAAAATATATATATATATACTCTGACCTGTGTGGTTTTTACGAGAATTTTTTTTTAAAGAAATTCCTCTACGTAATTCCATAAGGTTTCACAGAAATGATTTTCATTCACTCATCAACTATTCCCTTTAGATTTGATTCTCCTTGCCAAATAATTTACTCCTTTCTAAAATTTAAAATAATTTCAACAAAATAAAATACGAGGATTTCTTTGTTTCTTTGAAAATCAAACAACAGCAAATATTTACAAAAAGAATTTCCAATAAACTAACCAGCAAGAAAATCAAGGGTTTTAACTTTAAGAAAATTCTTTTCCAATAATAAACTACATAAAACACCAGAGAAATACGTGTAAATTGAAGATCTTGATTATTGAAGAAAATCTTTTGCTTGTAGAATGCAATCCTTCAAAACTTCTTCAAAACCCAAATCCAAGAAAGCTTAAACTAACCACCAAGATCCTCCAAGGGATCTTCCACAAATATACAACCCCAGAGGAAATAACAAATCCTCTTAGAAAATAAATTTTTACACAGCAAGATTTTTTTTGCAAAGCTTTGATAATTTCCCCTTGAGGAAATTGAACAACCTCTGTGTTTTTCCCGAGATCCAAAATATCATCTGTAACAAATTTTTCCTCAACAAGAATCATTTAACACACTGGAACACATGTCGAGAAGTGGTTATGAAAATATCTTCTCCACTTCACGACAATTTTGCCATTCAATATTTGCATGCAATTTATTTATTTATTTAATTTAAATTTTTAAAACTCAAATTTTAATTTGCATGCATTTATTTTCTAATTTCAAATGCAATATAATTTACACACTTAATAATTTAATTTAATTAATTAATTTATTTAATTAATATAGTTTAATCCTTTTAAGATCAACTATTTAACCAAATAAGCTAATTAATGAATTAAATTATCAAGCAAGTAAATTTCTACCAAATTTAAACATTAATTAAATAACAATAATTTAAAACACAATAACTATCATTAAAATTAACCAAATTCTGCTTTCAAATGATTTATCCAAACGTGAAAATAACAATGGCCAACCTGACCTAAAACTAAAAAATAGACAAAAGTACTCAAGACCAGATTATAGACTAGCTAGGGATAACCAAACTACTATCTCGACATCAACGTATCCTCAGTTGAGTCTGACACCGCACTGAAAATTCAAAAGTGGAGTTCCATGGTCAGCGCACCCCAAATTCCCAAACGCTAAATAACATGCATACAAAATATATATATATAAAGCATTAAACGTATTATCAATCGCGGCGAGAAAACTGTGGCACCTCGCGAAGCGAAAGTGATGCGATTCCGTTCTCCACACCAATACACGTCACAGCAAACTGACGAAATAAATAGCTGTTAGTTCATCATAAACATGTACATAGCAATGATCAACTGAAAGTAAACATCTAAACTATATCAAATCATGTCTGAAAACAATAATCACCATACAAAATATCATCATGTCATAGAATAATCCACTATCGCTCAAAACCAGCGATCAAAATATCTAACAAAGCATCATAGGTCTAACAGTGTGAAAACATAACAACAAAGTTTACAAAGCATAAACCAGGGGCAAGTACCTACAAGCAATACCTATGTGCTAGTTTGGAGATGCAAGGATGGACACCTAATAATAGATATATTTCCATATAGGTGTAAATGAATGCATTTAATGATAACACCTTAGATGTTATAGACATTCAGACATGGCAATAGAGCACACACACTAAAAAAATAGATATTTGAATTGATTAATTTTGAGTGTGTTGAGGATGACGAGGAGAGAAAGAAAATAGCATACTAGTGACATTATCTAGTTGGTTGACAAAGTCTATGTGTTCATATAAAACATGTTGATAGTTTTTTTCATTGATGTCAACACTGATTTGTTGGTTTTCATTGATGTCAATACTTGAGGAAATTTATGTGAGTGTTGGTAATTGGTTGTCATACTTGGGAGTTTGTTGGCATTAGTTGGCACTGATGTCCTTGCTGAAGTTGGCATTGGTTTTCATTGTTGAAAATTTTTAGTATGGGCTATCATTGATGAATGGAAGGGCTACTGAAGTTGGGTGACAAAGTCTATGTGTTCATATAAAACATGTTCATAGTTGTTTTCATTGATGTCAACACTGATTTGTTGGTTTTCATGGATGTCAATACTTGAGGAAATTTGTGTGAGAGTGTTGGTAATTTGTTGTCATACTTGGGAGTTTTTTGGCATTAGTTGGTACTGATGTCCTTGTTGAAGTTGGCATTGGTTGTCATTGTTGACAAATTTTAGTATGGGCTAACATTGATGAATGGAAGGGCTACTGAAATTCATGGTTAGATGCCATGCCTTTTTTTAAAAAAGTTGTTTAAGTTCATGACTAGTTGTCATGCCTTATCTTATGTTTAATGAAGTTCATGGTTGGATGTCATACCTTATCTAAGTAGAGTTGTTGAAGTTGATGACTGGTTGACATGCCTTATCTTATGTTTGCTAAATTTTACGGTTGGATGTCATTGAGTATGATTTATGTTAGTATATTTAGTTTCACAATGATATATTAAGATGAGGATTAGAAGCATTAACAAGTATTTTTGATAGTGGAGAGATGTTGTTGAAGGTCTACAGTATGTCTTATACTCTCTCTTGATGTTCTTGATGAAGCATGTGTTACTAAAAGAAATATCTAGCCTCTGCAAGGTGCCTAAGTGTTTCTGGTTCAAAAATCTACATTGAAGTATATCTAGGAGAATGCTCTGCATTCCTTCACCGATGAAGATTTGGTCTTGTGGTTTGGGATTCAATGTTTGTACTTTGTGGACGTTGCACTCCTATCATTTTAGAGCACCTGTGTAGCCAAGGAGGTTTCTATGAATTGCATAAGGTTGGCAGTATTGTTGGTTATCCAGACTAGTCCGGGTTATGCTCCACATTTCTCTGCATTGATGTCTCATCTCTTGTGGTTTGGTGAATGTATGCTCAATTTCTATGCAATGTCTCAGTTCTCATTTCATGTGATGAAGTGGTCTGCAAGTTATTATGTTAATGTCATATCTGATGTTCGTGCATTCTGGTTGTTGTTGATGGAATGAAAATATGAAAGAAATGTATGTAAGTGTTGTTGGATGTTTAGAGAACATCCCCATGTGATAAGCACGTTGCTATTTGGCCGCTTTGGTGATACATTAGGTCTTGAGCAAACTTCTTGGGTTATTTGTAGATATCTGGCCAACAAGGCTTGTTCTTTTGCTTGCACCATGTGATTGGGGGTCTACACAAACAATTGAAGATGTGTTAAGTTTGATTTGGATCCTGACCTATCTTGGTTATAACCGCCCTGAGAAAATTCAATTATAAGTATGATTTTGAGCTGACTAGTTATACGCTTCAAAGTTTCATCTACATGTTTCCTTGATGTCGACTTAGGTTGATGTGCACCAGTGTGTAAATTGTTTTGGATCACATTGGAAGATGTAATAAGATTTTTTTGGTCCTCTCTATCTTTGAGATAGGAACACATTATGTTTTTGGTTGCTAACTTGTTGAATTCATTGATTATCTTCTTCCTAGCCGACCTAATTGAAGTTTTGAAGAGTTATGGTGGATATAAATGCAAGATCATTTTGGATGCAACAATATGGAGTAGTATACAAGTATAAATAAGTGTGTGTGCAAACCGTATTGAATATTCAGTAGAGATGGTGCTAAAGTGTGTGAAAGGAAAGGTAAATTATGCTTTAATGCCTTAGTCAACAAAGTGAATTGTTGATAAATATTGTAATGTCTTATAAACTTTTTGTATCCTACTCTAAGATAGTGAATCTCATCAAGTCCTCTATATCTTTATCTTAGAGTTGGTTGGTACTTGAGTGTTGCAAGTCCTTTGTATCTTTCTCTAAGGCAGTGAGCCTTCTTGCATATCTAATCAGATTGGTCATACTTCATTAGAGAAGTATAAAGTTGTATGGACAATTGGTTATGTAAGACACAACACTAGAAACTTAGATGACATACTTGTGGGTTCCTTAGTCTATACTCTTTGTGATGGGTAGGGCCACTTCCAGTTAGAAGGTGTGTGAGGGACCACTAGTCTATGGTTGGAGGTAAAGTGTTTGGGTGATTATCTACCTCTTGCAGACGACAATGTTGAGGCTTGTGAAACAAAAGCATTTTCTAAAT
This sequence comes from Sequoia sempervirens, assembly GCA_007258455.2. Taxonomy (NCBI): domain Eukaryota; kingdom Viridiplantae; phylum Streptophyta; class Pinopsida; order Cupressales; family Cupressaceae; genus Sequoia; species Sequoia sempervirens. The sequence continues at coordinate 1,631 of VDFB02372159.1, read as the reverse complement.
ATTAAAGACTTGACCTTGTAACATATTGTAATATATAAAATTGAATTCTTGAAATTTTATCATGTATGACTTGTACTTGAAATTTTTTCTCATTTTCAAGTTGAAAATTTAATGTGGTTCAAATTCAAAAGTTGTTTTATACTTTCATATTTGATAAAGTGCAATAATTGATGTATGAAAAAGAAAAAAACTTACATTCCTATTTTTAAGAAAATAATTTTATTTACTACTATGGTAAAAACCTAAGTATTTACTGAGTAGTATGAGTGAGTTTGTTACAACTATCATACTATCATTGTGCTATCGTGGTTATGTTAGCTTGAAGAGAAACCAACATATCAAGCATTAAAGTTACTAGCAAAGAAATAATGGAGAAAATAAATATATTTTTTGGATAATTGTTTATTATTTCATTTTGTGCATAGGTATTGAGCTTTATTAAGTCATTGTTAAGTGTGCATTTGGTTATTTCATTGCATTGTTCCTATTCTACATAATTCACATTTTCATCTTCCACAATACGTCTTCATAATCATCTTCCCATAAATGAAAGAAAGAGTTGATAGGATATAATGATAGGGAATACCAAACATCCTTGGTGAAAAATTATTTAGAGGTCTCTAACTATTAGGAATTCCAAGTAGGGCCATCTCTCAAAATGAGAATTATTGGCAATCTTCTAGTCTATTTCATGTGAAACTCCAAAATATAAATCTTGATGGAATACTACTTCTTAGGATCAAGAAGATATAAATTTTCCTACATGGAAGCTTCACTAAGGTCCATGATGAAATTTTCCTAATAGTTTTTAACCTTTGGGACCTAGCATTAAACTACTCATCACAAAATATAACCAACTCTAGTGATAGGTGGACCCACTTAGGGAGAATTGACAGAGATCATAGGTATAAATGTGACTAAACCATGGACTAGATATGGTTACCTCTTTCTATTAATCTTGATTGGTATATTCTAAGGTTGCACTTCTAATATGTAACCTTTGGGTTGAGGACCTTTGTGCTTGATCTAAAATAATAGCTAAAGTGGTGTTAAAAGATGGATCTCATTGTGATTCTATCATAGGGAAAACACTCAATAGTAGTCATCTCTCATCCAAAATATAGGAAGGTGAAGAGAAGGGAAACTAGAATCTTCCTACGGAGGCCATGCATCCAAAATAGATCACTAGTCAAAATTTAGGTAGGAAAAATATCAAATATAAAAGGTGGTGGGTCATAGCTCAACAAAACAATAATTTAGATATTTGAAAAGACAATGTTTTGAAAATAAAATAAAATATAGCTTTAAAAGAAACTAAGGCGTGAAAATAAAGGCTCCATAACACAATACAATTGGAGAAAAAATGCATTTAGTGATCATTTTGGAAAGAAGCATACAAAAGGATTGTAGGAGCCATATATTTTTCCATGAAAGGGTGAACTGCCACTTAAATTAAGGTAATGATCATTTCAAGTGTGGTGACATGAAATAAAATCACATAATCAAGGGTTGTCATAATTAGATTTAAAATTAATGATATAAGATGTCTCAAGAATATAACTTCTTGTTAGTAAGAAAATAATCATTTGCTACGAAGCTTATCATATGAACAAGGGGTAGCTATCATACCA
>VDFB02372158.1:43138-103774 GCA_007258455.2 Sequoia sempervirens | reverse complement strand
GATATTTACAAGGCTCAGTCAAGTGGAACCATTTTTGGGTGCCAACTTTGAGGTGAAGCTTGCAAGATATTTTCTTGACCAATGTTCAGTTTGGGGTGCCTAAATTGAGGAGGACTTTGGTTTGACTTTAGATTACATTGTGGAACTCTACTTGCCCAATCTAGGCGTAGATTTTTGTGAGGAGCTTTATGCTCTTGTATTGTACAACTCTTATGAGTTTACATGCTCAATTATTTTCCATTAATTGCAAAAAGCGTATGAGAGTTCCATGAGAGTTTATGGTAGGTTGTGAAGAAGGATTGTTAAAGGCAAGGAAGCATACCAATCAATGATTGATACACTATTATTGTAATCTTGTTCTAAGGTTAAATAATACAAGCACTATTGATTCTGGTGGAGTTTTTTCCCAAAATGGTTTCTCCACATATATGTTGTGTCACTTCTATCTTCTTGTCTCTTTCTTCTACAATCTTTTGTCTCTTTCTACAATTAGTAAAATTGATCTAAACAAATTAATCATACACAAAGAATTGTGACAAAAAACACTTAATTAAATCTATAGTCTCATACTTTTACAAGTTTTAAGCTACAATATTACCTTCATTTTCAACATCCAAATCCATAACATGTATAATATTGGCCATTGAAATATTGAATCATTCTACCATTGTTATAGTCATTCAACATTTGATTTATGCATTCACTAGCTTTATGACCAAATATTTTACATGTAAAATATTGACTAGAAAAGGATGGAGCATTCTAATTCATTCTTCTTCTACAATTCATTGATTTATATCCAAATTTATTGCAAAAATAACAAAAACCATTGAAATATGGGTACCTTTGTGCATTTGGTTGTCTTATTGGTGGTCTTCTAGCCTCATTTCTTTGATTCCAAATCTTACCGTTGTTCTTCTTATCTTCAATCTTACTTTCAATATTTGATGTCTGATCTAATTTTGAACTTTCTCCTATCTCTAGTCTCAAACCTTCTTTGTCTTTAGAGCCTTTCTGATTTACGATAATTTCATCAAGCTTTGTAGCACTCATTTTGAATTTGTCTTCATGACTTATTTCTTTCTCCAAGTTTGATCTCAAATTTACCACTTCCTATGATTTTATTTTCACCATTGTATTGAAGTATTCTTCAATTATTTTGTTTTCTTCAACTTGCACTTTCAAACCAGTGATGGATTCATTTGCTTGCTTCAATTGCTCACTGACTTCCTTATGCATTTCTCTGAATTTCTTGATTTTCTCTCATTTTTTTGATGCATTCATTTGCTTCTTTGATATTTCCTTTCAAGTCTTTCTTTTCATCTTCATTCTTTTCGATATCTTCAAGGGAAACTTTGAGTTCTCCATCTTTTTCAAGCATGTAATCTTCTTCTAAGAATCCAACTATTGGAATCTCTTCCAGAGGAATAGGAAACTTTATTTCAACCATTTGTTCAACTTCTAAGACCTTCCTAAAGCAGTTAAGCTCCTTCCAAGGAACCAAGCTTTGATACCAACTGTTGAACACCCAGAATAATGAGAGGAGGGTTGAATCAATATTTTCTTAAACCATTCAAATATTAAACATCTAACTACCAAATCATATTCAATGTAATAAAGAAAGAAATCATGAAAAAATCACAACATTGCATAACACATGAACACCAGGATTTTTACATGGAAAACCCAAAATGGGAAAAACCACGATGAGGGTTAGCTCACAATATATTATAACTGGTTATAGTATATTTATAAAACTTCTCCCTACAAGCGGACTCACTATCCACAAAGAAAAAGATAGGAGAGAGATGGTGGCTCATAGCATATTTTGAACTATTACAATTGCATCTCGCATATGCGTGAATACAATCCCATTGAAGCACAATAAACAAACTTTATCTATTTATGATTCAACACTTTTCCTTGCTCTTCATTCACACAACTCTAATCTTCAACTCAATGTTCACAACTTAAATTCAATCTTCTCTAATGATATTCACATGTTGTACATTCTCAACACACATTATACACTCATTCCATACTTCAAAGCACCAAAAATATCTAACATATATATTTGTATCAATTAGGTTAGCCTAATTAGATGTAATACTCAAATCATAACTTATCAAATCCAAAGCTTTCATACATACAATGCGCCACAATTCAAATCTCAAAACAATTTAAAATGGGTCGGCATGGACCTATACTAGATCCCACATAAGACTACAACACTTATTTAACATTTGCATACCTTCAAAGATATTAGGTCAGCTTTGCATAAGACCTAAAAGCAAAAACCTTCAATTGTGTATCTACATCTCGAAATGTGGACCTTAAAACTAAATTCCATATGAAATCCATGCTATGTTGTCATCTAGTAACTTATCCTCAAAAGTGCAAAGTCAAAACTCATATGCGAACATGTGCATAATCTCCCACATAACTGTAATTTCTAGGCCGAACTTTTGTAACTCATATCTCTCAAACCACTTGTCAAAACATGATGAAATCTTGGAATTAGATACATCTAACATCCACAAAAATAATGTTAAAAGTGCAGAGTGAAATCTTCATTTGTGGAGTGGTTTAGACCCAAAACTGGCGCTTTGTAACACTATATAAGCAAAATTGACACTTAGTCAATTTTCCACTTAACTGATATTTCTAGATCAAACCAACTAGAAAAAATGTCTTCCTCAACACCTCAAAAACCTATTATACCTAGCCAAAATGATCCACAACCAAAATCTTCACATAAGTTACAATGTTGATATCAATGAGAACACTGTAACACATCGTTATGTACCTTCCATGCTCATATTGTCAAACATCCTCATCAATGACAATCTCTCCAAACTATCAACATAATATTATATTTAAAAAGAATAAAATCCACATCAAAATGAGTAATGGAAGAGGAGGTAAATGATAGAACATTTTGGGAAGAGGATGACCTCTTAAAGATGGGTCTTTCCAATTATGTACCATGAGACATTGAGGATTCCTATATCTGTGCACCTATATTTTTTTTTTCATTTGATATTTTTTCATAAGTTCATAGTTTGGTGGCTTTTATGCCTTGTTTGTAAAATATGTCTCTTATTCTCATTTCACTTTATAACCCTCATTCCACACTCTATATTATGATTATTGTATTTTTCTTATTCTCACTTCACTTTATATATTATTATTTAGACTTTATTTCACCCACTTAGTTGGTATCTTATAATTTGAAAGTATTTTGGTTAGCACCTATGCTTTATTTATCTATCACTTTCATATTTAATCATGCCCCTTTCTTTGTTTCTCCACATGCCTTATTTTTGTCTCACCATTTTTGTTTTGTTTCACTTGTTCATTTTTTACATACATTACTATGATCTTATGTTCTAATGATCCATGACATTTTTATAGTATGTGCACTTACATGATACTTTCTATGTAACATTCCTAGTATGATTTTTATATCCATATTTAATGACCTAGGTTTACTTATGTTGATTATTATAATGTATAACCAGATATGAATTTATTTGTATTTATTTATGATTATCATCTTTGTCTATATTTTCTAAATTCTTCTACTATCCCTTATGATCTTCATCATACCTTTTTTATTAGGATCACCATTTTCATGACTTTGTCTTATACATTACATCAAAACCATTATAATCTTAATTTAATCATCTTACCCATATTAGGAATAATCATATTTTTATTTTATTTCATGCTTATATCTTATTTATAATTACACATTTATCTATTAATTCCAATGCATTCTTGATAATACTTATGTGAACCTTCTCCAACATTTCAAGTTATCCTTCCTCTATTATTAACTTATATTAGGGGAAACATTATGCTTTAATGTATATCATCAATTTATAATTTTACATGATTTTTCCATAATGAGATATATTATATTTTATCATATGCTTACATGCTTACATTTATTTGCTATTTTTATCAAGTATCTTATTTCCCTCTCCTTCAATTCTTTGTACACATTGTATGTAATCAATTGAGGGCAACGAGAAGGGGGTGGAGCATATATTATCACTAATTATTTTCATTGTTGAGATTTTAGATTGTGAATTCTACTAGTTAGAGACTAAACACCATATTCAAATAGAGCTTGATCACATTGTGCACCTGTATCATGCAAAAATATACCATATTACCACATGTGGAGTTGTATGACATACATGGTTGTATCACAAGGATAATTGTTAATGCCACAGTGTGGAATTTTGATCGCATTATTACATTGTGTGAAACCTCATAACATGGTTGGATCACATGGATCCATATCATATTACCTCATTGTGTGTAGTATTTCATATCACTTTCCATGAAGGTGGAATTTTTTAACCTTTCTCTCTCCACTCTTCTCATTTTTAATATACAACTAAAAATACTTGCAGTTCATACTTATTTTGATTATGTGGTAAACATTATTCATTCTATATTTTTTATTTTGCAACATTTGATGGAGTGCACATACCAAGGAGAATAGAAGAATGATTTGTAAATTTACATAGATCTATAGCCTTTTTATGAGTGTCTGAAATATTCACTTTCAATGTTGATTGAGAATGTCTATATACTTTGAAATGCATGCTTGTATTAGTTTTGCACAAATATCAAATTCGGAGAAAATTGGTTTCCCATTTATTTTTTCCCTACCTTGATCAGAACATGCTTAATGCAATAACATATCAATAATGCCATATTCTTGTGTTAAGATTAACTCATGGTTCAATTCCTATTCACATTGTTTTTACTCTATTTTCACTAGTTTCTATATATTTACTCATTATTATTGTACCCTCATTTGCACTTCCATACATTCTCTCCCTACCTCAAATTTATCATCTTAATCCTAAGGTTCATTTTTGCATAGCTTAGAATTGACCAAGTTGAATCTTGTAGTGGAAGGGATTGAACTTAAAATTTAAATCACTAATTTGAAATTCTAAATTTCCTACCCCTTTTTACTAGTCACTAGGAGCTAACATATTATTATATCATTGTATTTAAATACATTCAATATGAACTTAATTTTATATTAGAGATCAATTAGAACACACTTCAATTTTTAAAGTAATAAAGAATCAAATCCACATAATTTGTATTTAGGACATCTACAATGTTGGTTAATGTTGTTTGTAATATTATTAATCTTCAATTATCTGCTTAAACATCAACAAATTCAAATGTTCTCGTGTATAAATGGCGAAATTCAAACTAGAAACTTCTCTCAAACAAAAGAGCTTCCACTCCACATTCATTTCGTTAAAAGAGCAATATTCGATCATGTACCACCAAAATTCAGACTTGCAGATCTAATTGTGGCTGAGTTTATGGCATTTTAATACATACAGAGAGTCATAAAAGGATAGCCTGCAAGTACAGAGGCCTATCTCATCAAGTTTTTTGATCTTAAAGCATAAAAAGACAAGAAAACATAAAACTGAAATGTAAACTCAGACATGATTCAGAGGACAGTAAGTCAGTTACTTTATCTGAAATTCAGAGTGAAGTACTCCAACGATTTCAATTTTTCTTCTTTGTATTACCTAAAGTTTCTCTGTGTTACCAATCTTTGAACTAACTTTCTTTGTCTTTTATGATTGAACAAGCAAATGAAAGCTTGAGATATATGGTTGCAATTTCTCTGGAACTGAAATTTACTTAAGTTTGGAATAAAGACAAGTGTAAACTGATGTGGGTAATGAATTAATCTGTCATGATAGACAGAATTAATGCAATCGTACCATAAATATCTTATCACCTCCTCATTGATTTAACAAACAATAGACTTGACCCAACTCTAAATTATAGGGTTAGATATTATTTATTATGTATTAATTAATGTACTCTATATGGTTATTTATTATGTATTAATTAATTATGTACTCTATATGCTTATTGCAGTGTATGTTTTATTCTTTTAGATAAATTAAATCTAACATTTCTTACATTCCTTAGTGTTTGTCCTTTTATCTTGTTGTTTTAGACTAAATATTTTTTATTGTGTTTATCATGCATTTCATATCTAAAACTTTTGTAACCTTGTTATTTTTATCTGCATTTATGTAGGGTTTTTATTTGGTTTATCATCCCTTTAATCTATTATTTGTTGATTTATATATCTTTCCTTATAGATCGTTATGATCCTCTACTGTAGGACTATAGTCATGCATATATTAAATATTATAAGGTGTTTTCACATTTTGTTGATTCTTATGTTTTGATCCTCTATTTTATTCCATCTTTTTTCACCTAGATGATGCTATAAGTTTCATGAGTAAGTTGGTTACATTATTATCTATTTTATCTTCTTTATGGACCTCATCAATGCTTTGCCTTCCATTTTGGAGAATTTTACTTTATTTATCTACATGATTTATTATGATTATTACCCAAATGTGTGATAGGTGATGATGTAGCCCTACCTTCTAGTGATGAATATATAAGTGATATTTGTGTACTTATGTTACCATTATATTAGTTATTCATAATGTCGTGCCTAGTGATTCTATTCTTCCAAGATTTCATGATAGTTCTACTTCTATTTATTTAGGTTTGTACACTCTTTTAAGGCTTTATCTCATGAGGAGTCTAGGGATATTGATGTGCATAGTTTATCTTTTCTATGCATGATGTTTTGAATTGTGATGATACTTCTTTAGCATTTCATATATATATATATATATATATATATATATATATATATATATATATATTCCATGGGTAATCTTAATAATCCATTATTTTGGGATGCATTGCATAGTGATATTTCTACTCTTAGTGAGGAATTCATGCAATTAATGAGTTTGATAGAAATAAAAGGTCACTATATAAAAAAAAAAGGTGATGATGTGGGGTGGGGGAACAAACCAAAGATCCGTGATTATGTTCTTCAATTTTGTATTTATACCCCAATGTAAATATGATAATAAGAAGATTAAAAATTATACAATGGATTACAAATAAGAATGACGTACATATATATAGTCTTCACTTCCATATATCATATAACATCAATCATCATCTATTCAATATAACTTATTGTGGTACACATCCATTAGTATTTCACTAAATTTACATATATCTCATATAATAGTTCTCTGATAAGTTTTCTTGTCTTCTCTCTCAACTATCTTGACTCAAGCCTTTCTCATTTATCTCATCCTTTTATCTTTATTATTTTCCAGTCTTTTATCTCCTCTTCTCTCTTTCTTGAGGTACATTTGTGAGAGGGAGAATTCTATTAGCACTGTTAGTGTAATCACATATTGGGATGTATGTCAAGTCATAACATGGACACATGATCTTATCTTCCTATTAGGAATATTCTTGGGATCAAACCCTCTATTTATATGGATTTCTTTGAGGGTTCTCTTGTGAAAAATATATATGTATATAGGTATATATTAATAAGGACAAGGGATTTTATCATTTATCATAAAGTTCAAGCACACAAAGATTAAATTAGTGATGACAAGGCTAGGAAGTTGAAACTCCTTAAAGAAGGTACCAATAAGGTTACAACGGATCTTGCCATTTCCTCACTCTTGCTAGATGAACTCTATAGTACATGATTATAACTAAATCATATGAGATACATGTGATTAAGGTTCTTGGACATGAATCTCTATATATATTCCTCATTTTTTTAATGTTAAAACCTATTAGGTTAGAGTCACCTTGGGATAATTCTATTGTACCCCATGTTCTATCTTTAAATCATGAAAAAAATGGTTACAATTTTATTTTATCACTTGGAATAGTATATGAAAATAAAAAATACATAGGATTTCTTACCTATGTCAAATTCATGTCTTATGATATATTATTTCCCCACATTAGCTCTATTACAACTATGGAGTGTATCAAGTTAGTAAGCAAGTGATGGATCTTGAGAACCCATGTACATGTAGTTTGTGTACATGTGCTAAAATAAAATATATATTACATGGGAAAATATGTGATCTTAGCTTCATGTGAGATAAGGAGAAATTCATCTCAAGGAGAATTTAGGAGATGGAATCCCTACCTAAGAATTTCATAGTATGAGCACTAGGAAATTTGTAGAGAAGTTAGAAATCCTGGTGTTTTTGGTGTTTATTCTTGAGATCCATTTTGTGAGGGGAATAATACCATTATCATGAAAGTGGTTAATCACATATTGGGGATGTATACATTAATTGATAACGTGGACACATTATCACGTCTTACTATTAGGCATAGCCCTAGGATCAAACCCTATATTTCTATGGATCTTGATCATTTATTATGAATTTCACATGAAGATCAAATTAGTGATGATAAGGCTAGGAAGTTGAAACTCCTTAAAGAAGGTAACAGTAAGGTTGGAAATGGCTCTATTCATTCCCTCAACACCACTATATTAAGTCCATACTAAATTATTATAACCAAATATCTAACACCTCACCACGAAACCCTAGAGGACAACATGCTAAAGCACTTAAACACAATTTTATTTATTTATATTTATATGCAACATACTACATATTGAAAATGAAATAATAACTTGAATTCTAAACCTAAGTCCTCTAAGTTTTTGAGGTTACATTACTAGAATCCCATTAGCTAAACTAACAAGAATAGTTAATCATTGCTAACTTCTCATTATACAAGATTCATCTAACAATATGAATTTCATTTAATCCATCACATTTAAATGAATTGCTATGAGAATTATCCATATCATGTCAACAATTTAACAACATCTAAAACCAATCCATTTAACTACATATGCAATAACACCATTTACATTATCCATTACATGAGAGAATTCAACAATGAATTTACATATTACATCATTACATCAATGTTTTCTCAAATAAGAGAGGAGAGTACACCAGAATTTCATTACATAATACAACTGAATTATAATACATTATAAGTACATGAAAGATAGTACACACGAACTGAAACAAGTGCAAAAGTCTTCATATCCAGGAGTAGTCACCACGGACATGAACAAAATTGAGGGAACCCAATGGAGTATAAGGCACATTCCACCCAACCATGTGGAACCCTAAGGTCCACCCCCCGTGTTAGGAGATAGCAATAAGGTCCCACCACACAACAAACAAGAAGACAAAGGATCAACACAAGGCTAACATGACTCCAAAATACAAGTATAACAACACACAATAGTGACACCGCTTCCAAAAGCACACAAACAACAAAGGGAAAACACAAGACTAGGGAATGCTAGATTACATGAGGGGGGAGTGTCGTCACATAGCTTGTTATGGGTTACCCTAGCGTATCTTCCTAGGCTACCGGCCCCCATCCTGAGTTACCTCAGCATCCTCTACCGAATCACTAGCCCCCATACAAACTCATGTAGGATCAACATACCTTTCAAGAGGACAAGGCAGTTGATCTTTTCCATTATAGGCCTTCCCACTCATCCCAAGCCTAAACAAGCACTTGAACCCTAAGTGATGTGTTATCTTGATTAATGTGAAACTACCCAACTCCCTAATTCATTTGAAGTTATTATTGAGTTAAGAAACTCCCACATGGGTTACCTTAGTGCCACTTTGTGCGTCAGCCCCCATTGAGAGCCACTCCCCCTACTAGTAGCTAGGAGACCCAATAAAATCAACAGGGCAAAGCCAACTTACACAAATCACAAAACCTCATGAAAATACACAAAAAGGTGAGGCATAAACCATTCTGCACACAAATCCCAATCAAAGTGGTGAATATATTGTGCAAGGCTAACAACCCTCGTGAACTCATTCAATACATAACCAACCATCTCAAAAATAATAATCATATAATCCATCAAGAAGAAAATTCCCCTTAACCTCTGGAAGACTTCCAAAATCCACCTCACACAATGACTGAAACACTTGTACAATAGCCCATAATCATCCCAAATCAATAACCATTCACTTTACTTCATACAAGCAACTTAAGCCAATAATAGAAACATAGGATCCAAAATGGGTTTACAATGCAACCATTTCATGTTTGCTAAATTTTCATCTTAGTCGAGAGATAATCTATCTTCATATAAAATAATCTTTCATTTATACAATTACTCCAATCCTTCCATATCTCAATTCTCTTTTGCTTCATTAATTCTCTGACATGATTAGCTAATAATTAAAGCAGCAATGCTCTCTTATTGATCTCTCAATATGTATACCTTCATGCATATAAATACCTACGTACCACATACACAAATATATATATATATATATCAAATCCAAACCAAACATCCATAAAATGCCAATTAGTTACATTTTGGCAACATAGAAAAAATAAAAACTAACTATCCAATATCAACTACAAGGTATGTTCATCCTATAACTATCGAAATCTATAAGCAGGAGTATGGAGTAATGTATGGAAAGAGTTTCTCCTATTTAACATGACCTATCTATGGTTTATTACAATTCAATGGTGGCAGCAAAATGTTTATCTAGCTTTGGTTAATACAATACAATTAACAAATTCCTGAGAGAGGCTTAAACCGTGGCTTTTTTCACTTAAATTATTCATACAACTTAGCCAGGATAGAGATTGGGCCACGCAAGGCTTTGATTCTCTCACGTAATGTTATAAATCATACTTTGAACCCTACAGATAAAGCCATAGCATAAATAATAGCCGATATTTCTAAAGATAAGAGCCTAAAATGAGGGTGAAAACAATAAGAACAAGGAACGACAGAGCTTGCAATAAAGGACAACATTGTAGTTTATCGAATGCTTGCAACATACTCAAATGAATACCATACAGGGAGAAAAGTTTTCGAGCCCTCCTCTTGTGTAATCACATCTTGATATAAACTTGTATGATTTAATTGTGACAGAGGAGATTTGGCACGGTTGCAGGGTTTGAAATGGCATGCAGGGAAAAAGATCTCATAAAATAGTAAAACACAGGCCTCAAATAACAAATAACAATGAATTCATCGGACCTTCAAGCAAATACATGCAACAAATAACAAATGTCAATGGATTCATCAAAATACATACACAACGAATTCATACAATAAAAATAGGGCATCGACTTTCCAATCGTAAGTACAACTCCACCGAATGAATTTCAAGGCCATAATGTCTTCAGTGATAGACCATAATATGAGTACCAAATATGATATATCCACCCAGTGTATACTGCAATAAAAGAAAAAAGGGAAACACATTCTATAAGTTGCAAGAAGGAATACGTGTTCAAGAGTATCGATAGAGCCTCAAATAAAGAGAATGTAGACAATAGAGAGGTGTTAATAGAAGAACAATAATGCCCTATAAGGTTTTCAAAATGGAAGGAAACGATACCAACATGACACAGGTGCGCAAAATAAATATTGAGATGGTTTATGAAATTTCCCAACAGAATATTTGTCTGTGGGTAACAAAACTACAGGTTCATACAAAATGTATTTATTGAAAGAGCTAAAATACCTTCAAACAATTTCATTTAGCAGGTGGAGGCAATTTAACACATCACATGCATTGATTGCAGAGCAAGCACAAGTGATTTATTTGATAAATTTACCAAAGATGCCATTACTACTTGTTTTCAATTTAGAAACTAAATAAACTAAGAAATACTTTATTTCAAGATAGTAAAAGCATTCAATCTGTTGTTTTAGAAATGGAGAAAGAATTCACAAGGAACAAAACCTGGTTTAAATTAATTGGTTGAGTTGAGGAATGATGTCGAGCTCCTTAATCCTAGCTTGCAACTCCAACACACTTCAAAAGCCCAACAATCTATGCAGAACCCAATTCTAAATCTCTAAGAAAAATATTAGAAACTAGAAGAAGACCTCCTAGAACAAGAAAACATTCACAGGAAGAAGAAACAAGAATCAGTTTTCCATAAAAATCCAAAATCCCCCTTTCTTTTAGCAATTTACCCATTTATTAGCTACTCCACTATGCCCATTACTACATGCACTATCTTTTATTTAATTCCCCCCCCCCCATCGCTAATTGACACTCTTCAATATATTTATTTATAAAACCATATCCTTGTTTTATTTTACTCTTAATTAACCAACCTTACGATATTAAATTTATTAATTTTAACTTTAACTTTAAATTCTATTTTCACCTCACATTAATTAATTAATTAATTTTTTTATATTTCTTATTAAATCATAATTTTAATTTATTTAAACTTGATAAAGGCATTAATAATATTTATTTTATCCAAACTACAGTCATATAAAAACATCTATTTTAATTATCAAAATACTTCTAATTTTAATAACTTTATTTTAATGCTATAAGTAATCCCCAAGCAACAATCAAACAATTTTAAATTGAATAAACCAAATAGCAGACAATATTGACAATACTAACCAACCAAATTGGCATATAGATACGGTGAGTCATGGAGGGGCACTACAAAATAATATGTGATGTTTGTGATTAATCTTCTTGGACATGAATCTCTAGACATAAATTCATCAAGTGTTGTAATTTTAACACCTATTAGGTTAAAATCACCTTGGGATAATTATATTGTGTTGCATGTTTTATCTTTCAACCATAAGAAATTTTATTACAAATCTATTTTGTTACTTGGAAGGATGTATGAGAATAAAATCCCATAGATCTTGTATTTCTTCATGTTTGTGTCAAATTCATGGTCTATGCTATATCATTAAATTCCTACATTAGTTTCACTACAACTGTGTGTGGAGTGCACCAATTTAGTAAGCAAGTGATGGGTCTTGAGAACCCATGGATATGCATATTTTTGCATGTGCTAAAATAAAACATTTTCTATAAGAACAAGATGTCTTATTTTCATGTTAGATAAGAAAAAACTCATCTCAAGGGGAATTGAGGGGGTAAAATATTTAAGTGTTTCATATTATAGGCACTAGGAAATTTGTAGAGAAGTTAGAAATCATGGTGTTCTTGGTGTTTATTCTTGAGGTCCATTTTGTGAGAGGAAGAATACTATTAGCATTACAAGTGGTTACTTGGATACCTACATGAGTCAATATTGTGATATTCTAGTGTAGTAAGAGATAAGCCAATAGGGGTGGAAACATGAAGGTTTTAAGCATTCCAAAATTCCTTAGGTATCTAATTATAGCATAAATAACTTCTTGTTCTACATTGAAGTAGTGGATAAAGTAAAAATATTATATCACATATAGAACCAACAAATGTTGTATGCATACCTCTATACCTCCACCTTACCCATAAATGTAGGAAAGGGTAGTAAGAGCTTATGAAAAAATATTTTTGAACAATTTTTATTTTAGATGGGAGGAATATTTGAGGGTGTCTTGACTCCTAGAGAAACTTCTTCAAAAAATTATTATTGAGTTTCAAGGATTTTTTCTCCTCAAAAATCTTAATTACTATTCCAAGTTCAAACAAAAAAATTAATTGAGAACTAATACCTAATGATAGGAATGGTATAATACAACATAGAGATCACCATTCACCTTTTCAATAGTAGTTAATGTAAGGAAACTTGCAACCATCTAATGACAATTTCCACATAACCCAAAAGAGATAACAATGCAAATAAGTGCTTAGAATCTACATGCAAGAGAATATACAACATACCCATCATAGATGACACAAGATATACCCTAGGAAAAACCTAGCCTCCAAAAGCATCCATACTCCATATTAATGAACAATAAGCAAATACGAGAGTTACAATGAACACCTCTAAAGCATCAAGTCCTCTAATGCATTTCCATGTGTCCAATCATTAATCCACACATCCCATGCCATGCTTCACAAATTGACTCCTCAAAAAGACTCAATAATGACAGCCAAACCACTCATCCAACCTAAACCACTACACATGTGTTTTCTTTTATAGACACAAGCTCACACAAAATACAACTAGTGGTAAGGTGAAACCATGTGAACACAAAACCACTAACCCCTTATTTAATGTTGGGTACTAAGACATCACATTATTTAATATTTCTCCAATATTAAATTATTATCACATGTCTCCCACACATTAAAGAATAATACAATGTTACAATAAAACATCAAGTGGTCCCCAAATAATTACCTAGTGTGATTATCCACACTACCAGGGTGCATCACAACTAAATAATTATTTAATTACAACATTATATAATAAATCAATTTATGCAATGGTGTACACCACCATATCCCAACATTCTCCCACTTGTTGTATACATTGCATAAGGGATCAATACATGAAATACATCATCATAGCCATACATTAAATCACATGAATCTCCTACATGCTCTCGTGCTCCATCAAGATACTTGCAATAACAAAAAAGTGACCACCATCTTAAGCAAGAACTCCTCTCATCCTCCAAAGTGCCACCTACGGAAGAAAAGGAACATGCCAAGGTGAAGATGCACCAATCCATGAGCACAAGCATCAAATCCAAGTGATAACAAAGGCTCCATAACAAGTTGTTGTCAACTAAAAAACCCACATTATCAGAAATAGAATCCACAACACATGCTAATACATTCAACCATCCATACCTCTAAGGTATCAATACATTAGAAAACTCATGCCAAGAACATATGCAACCTATAAACTACAATCAAGCTCCATGTATAAAACCTATCAATAAAGAACATACATATCTAGGAACTCCCACTTCATAGGTAACGTCAAAGCATATCAATTCTACCAATCAACACTATATCAAGGTGTGATAAGTAAATCAAAGCATGAAGTACCAAGAGCAATAACAAAGATCTACACATATAACCCAAAGAGCTGCATAATCTCTCAAAACATGTTGTCACCATCCTCCCAAAAACATATGAACATGAACATCCAAGAAGGAACCATGAAAAGAGAAACCTATAAACTATAATTCCCTTACACCAAAACCTCAAAAGTGTATTGTTGTGTCAAGTATGATCTCCTAACAACCCCAAATGAAAAGCCTAAAAAACATCCATAACACTCAATCTCATAGATCAAGTACAACATATGAATCAATGTAACAATGCCAACATGGATGTAAGCCTCTCTAATCAAGAAGATAAAACTCAAAGTAACCATCCCCAATACTATAAATCAACCCATAAACCATATCCTAACAATTCTCATCAATAATGATATCATAAACTCAAATGCACAAGGAGATAACCATGCCATAACATACCTCAAAATGAATCCTACATAACTAACTATCCATAGCTAAAGATCCATTTATATGAAATATAAAGCATATAAACTCATGCGAAACAAACGTCAAATGAGTCTCCATAATCAATCACCATGAATCAACTCAATCCCATGAGAAATCAAAGCATGAAACATAACACATCTAAAAGATATAATGGGAAAATACCTCTCAAATAATGAACTATCGAGTAGACCAAGAGTGGGGAATGAGAATGCTCCTCTAGGATAACCAATCCATCATGGCTCACTCTAAGAGAAATCTCCTCTATTAGTCCATAATGAACTCACGTCCATATCTAGGTGAAAGCTCCTTGGTATTCCTGTTGAAACCTCCAAAGAGTAATTATCTCAAGCAAATGTCTCTAATCACAAGAGAATTGTAACCATTGAACCTAAGTCTCCAAGTATCCATGAGTACCTCTAACCAATCAATCCATGCCAAAATCCAAATGCAACATAGCACCATCATGAAGTAATCAATAAAATGTTCAATGTACCCAATACAAAGAGAACTACCACGATCAATGTCAAAGCTCCAATCATGAATTAGGAACATTTAAGCATGACAACATGATCTAACCATATCCTCATAGGATATCACATGCAC
Organism: Sequoia sempervirens; assembly: GCA_007258455.2. Taxonomy (NCBI): domain Eukaryota; kingdom Viridiplantae; phylum Streptophyta; class Pinopsida; order Cupressales; family Cupressaceae; genus Sequoia; species Sequoia sempervirens. The sequence goes on along the minus strand of VDFB02372158.1, from coordinate 87,990 downwards.
CAAAACCTATATACATCCTGGTCTCAAGAGAAAATGTACCATGCCACAACTCTAATCTAGCATCAAGAGTAAACCATGACATAATAGCAAATACTCTAAACCAAGAAAATATATCCCTAGTCACATGAAGATGACACTACCAATGATGCATCCATGTCACTACCAACAACTCCCACTATACAATGGTATGAGCTACACATGGCATCATAACAACCATCCTCTCCATGAAGATCATCTAGGTCTAGACACACTCAACTGCAATATCAATAACATACAAGTGAAACCAAGATCTCCAAGCCAGGAAGATACATACAACTGCCAAACCATCACCGTCAAAATCTCCCACTAAAAGTGTATAACCAATAAATGTAACTAGCTATCATGACATCATGATATCCATCTCCTTAGTAAAGATCAACCAAAGATCCCTCACACAATCAAAGAACTCAAATACAACATGAGCTCCCCAACAAAGAAGGAAAAGTAAACCATGATCCTCATACCAAGAAGATACACTGCCACAACTTGAATAAGGAACCAATCCAACACCACCAACAATGCACCTGCATAAACCAACATGACATTCCAAAGTCTCTAAATATCAAGAAGCATCCATGACACCATGATCACCACCAAATGTACCAACAACTCAACCCAACCATGTCCCACATATTTGCATATCATAGTCAACTACATAGGTCTCACATCATGACTATACCTGGTAATACCATCTCACCTCCTCAACATGATATCAAAACCAGAAAACCAAGTGACTAAACCAAGCCACCAAAACTGAAAATATATCAATGCTAAAATATCTATGGGCATAGATGTCATGCCCAAAATTTTACAATAGAAAAACCTAACATTTTTTTTTTAATATAAAGAAAACACATTAGGTGGCGTTGCTTGAGCAAACTCACCATCAACGCATCACTCAAGAGTGGAGATGTGGGAATGAACATGATCAGGTGCATAAGTTCCATCATGTGCACACTTAAATGAGGAACAAGGCGACTCTAGGTGTTAGGCTATAGTTATACTAGTTTTGTACCATGGTTGGGTATTATTAAAAGTCTATCTTTACAATAGCAATAATCTTCACACTAAACGGGGAGTATATTAATCTATCACGAGGTTGAATCTCATTTCAATAGTTACATGTTTCATATTTTAGATAAATACTATCATGTTTGTGCGAATTGTTCACAATAATTACTTAAGATCATTGTTCTAAATCGATACCCCATAGGGCCTATTTGTTTATGATGATATCTAATGTTTAAACCATGGATAATTAAAATGTCCTCACCTTCTTTGTAAATATTAAATATCTAAAACTTGATCACCTATAATCACAAGGGTAATTCATATTCCTATATATATATATTGTTAAGGATAATAATTTCTTATTCTAAATTGCACATTAAAATGGTATGTTATTCAATGCTTAAATTCAAAATTCTTCTTCTCTTCATTTACCTCCGAGTATTATAATAACAAAATACATCAATATTTATTTACACGATTGATATACCTAAATAATTGATTATGAAGGTTTCTTTTATTTTCCTAATAAACCCTAACTCTAAACTCATGACCTTTTTACCCATAATTTAAATTCATTTCAATATATATTTCTTAAAATAAAATTGACACTTAAAAAAGAGATAAATAATTACAATATTATAAATCATTTTTTATTTTTTTTTAAATATCACAATTAAAAGTTATTATATATATGATTTATTAGATATATAAAAACTAAGTTTGAATTATCTTACTTTATAAGTATCATCCTAATAAAAAAAAACTAAACTTAAACCTTAGATTTCTAAGAGAATTCCACGATTTCTTTCTTTCCTAATTCCTAGGATACTTAAAGGGAATGTTTTAATGTGTAAAAACTATTTAGGGATAAGACTTATTAAGGACTCCTTTTCAGATTTTAAACACATAAAAAGAAGAAGCACGTATAAAATTTAATAAGACTTGGTTTGCAATAAGCTAGCTGTCCTTATGATATTCCTCCCCATATTATTTATTCATCTAAAGCTAATCCAATATTTTGAAACCTAAATGGAAGACGGTCTACTATTCCTTTATCATTATGAAGCCACATAAGGGAAGGAACTAGAAGGTAATTAATTTAGAGGTGGAAAGTGATCGCCACTATAATATGGGTGTTTTGCATAATGAGAGGAAGTGCCCCCAAATTTTTAAAAAATAATGGGGACGATATCGGGCAAAGAAAAAGGCGCTCAAGAATCTCTCATCCTCACGCCTCATCTCAAAAAGTTAAAACACATACTTCTATCTTATTCCTTAAATAAAAATCAGAGCGTTGGATTTACTCGGCCAAGCCCTAATTGGGGGCCTCCAAACTGACCTAACCTCCTCTTTGTTTTCTTATATTTCTTTTTATTTGAGCCTCACCCTCCTGTTGAGGTACAAAAGTCTGTGGCGGCCCAAATGGATGAGGTCTGAGGAAAGTAGGGAAGGGAAGATTTCTGCACAGCTACATCAACAAAGAATGAGTGAGATGTTAAGCTCCTATTTTTATTTGTGTTTCCTTGTATTTTCTTCTGTGCGTTCAATGCCCAGAACAAGAACCTCTGCCTTTTTGGTGTTCGTTCTCCCCTTTTAAAAGTTTCATGCTATTTGTTCAAATACTATTACTGTATTTATGAAATTTACTATGCATTTTGTTATCCTGTGTTACACAGAAGATTTAAATCAGGGTCATTGACTATTGAGGACAGAGAGGTCGACAACTCTGTGAGGGAGTAGCTGCGTCATTTGAAATTTTTTTTTTTCTCTTGTGATCTCAAAACCCGTAAAGCCCACAACTTCACTCATATAGTTGATTTATGGGAGATTTGGAAATGAGAATTTTTATTTTTTTTTACTTTACCGAATATATAAATTGCTTTTAGACAAATTAAACTAAGCTAACAATCTGAAGGCTATTTTTATTTTTTTATTTTTGTTACACTCTCTTATTTAATCAACACAGATGACTAAAATGTCTTTTCTTTTACTGTGTGTGCTCCCAAATGAAATCTATATATATATATATATATATATTTGTTTATATTGCCTAATGTCCAAGGGAATTTATATATGTATATTTTTATTCTTTTTTTTTTTGGTTTAATGGTTTATAATATATTTTGGTGATTATTATTAATGGGTTCGTCCATTTGTTGGATTGCTACCCATTCCTGCTTAAATCTGCCATTCTTTTTTTTTTTCAAGTCTCCTTCTTCCTTATACAGCAAGCTCCATTATTTACTATTAAGAACTTTATAAATCCTTCCTACCTTTGTTTTCTTCTACAAGATACATTTTAATACCAATGAGTGAGATTTTTCATTTGGAAGGTAAGCTAGGCAATCTATATATATAAAGCAGTACTTTCTACAACTATTTCTTCTAAAATTTTGGTCAAGTCTTCTTAAAGAATACTAGTTATTTCATAAGAACCTAGTAAAACACATGACCCAGATTCAGAACTATTTCTTTGTATCTGTAACTTTATTATTACATCATTTCTCTTCTGTATGAGTTAGGTTAATCATTTCTTCTGCAATAATCAAGCCCTGGAGTTTATTGTTCAAGACAACACTTTATTGTAAGTAATATTTGTAAGATAAAGCAATCTTAACCATTTCTACAAAATTCACCTCTATTCTACTCTATCTCTTTCTTTTTTTTCTTTTACAAGAACATATTGTCTTTTTCATACCATTTTCTAAACATGGCTTCAAGAGTTAAAAAGTGAAGGACAAAAACTTCCTCCATTGTAACAAGATGTACTAAAATTTTGAATATTACAATTAGTGTTTAGAAGTATAATGTATACCACGCCAATATGTACATATTTTCTTTTTCTCATTCTCCCTTTGAAGAGATATGATACTCATCTCTTCAACTTGCAATTTATTAAAAATAACATTAAAAATAAATAAATGATTCACATGCCAATAAACAAGGAATTGTTTTCCTCACCCTCTCATTTTGCAACAAAATATTAGCCTCCACTGTTTCATATAATATTTAAGAATACAATGAATAATACACACAAATATATAAGGCTTACTCTCATTTCTACATTGAACAATATGAAATTCATCTCCTTGCAACTTGTAACTCTATCACTATGTTTGAGAAAACAAATGTCTTACACACCCATGAACAAAGTCTTGCTCTCCACCCTACCATAATGGCGTCATGGAGCCTCATGGGCTCTAGCCATACCCCCGAGCAAGGATTTTATTAACCCCAAAATGATCTATGGAGTCTTCTCAATATTTTACAAAGATTTAAAGATAACATAACATCTAAGCTCTCCACTCACCATACTCAATGAACATTCCTTCAAACATACTATCTTCTTACAACAATTAATTCAATGAAAAGTGGGGAGAAGGGAAAACTTATCTCTTTTCATGAGAGATTGAACTCTTCTACCCTTCTTGCCTCTCCAACCAAGCCCTCTTGACCACCCTCCTTTCTTCTTCCTATTCTTTCTTCTTTTCCCAACTAGAGTTCTCCATAAGGAGAAGTGGGCAATGCCCAAATCTTCCATCTTCTTGAGATATATAGGGATCCTCCAAACCCACACTCTTTCCCACAAGTTCTCTCACATGTGTGAGTCTTGTGCCAATTCCAAGAACTGTTTGAGGAGTAGAAGGTTGAGAGTGACAAGTCACTCTTCCCAAGCCCCAACACTTTTTGAATTCGCCACATTCATGAATGTGGACTTTTGAGGGGTATTTTCACACTCCAAGGACAAGTTCACATGTCAAAAAGGTTCCAAACCCATAGGTATAGGTCCTAGGGGTCTATTCTTGTTCAAAAACCAAGGAAATTGACTCAATAATCCCTTTTTAAAACCCACAAAAGAATCCATACGAGTTTTGATCTTGACCAAGGGTTCCAACCCCAATCAAACTCACATCACATGACCTACAATTGGACTCTACTCAAACATAATCAACCAATCAATAAAACCGCAGACCCTTCTAAGTCAAATAGGGCTACACCTAGGACTTCCCAAAGATATATTTGATTTGATTCCAATATTTATCCATCCTCCTATTTGCATATTTGATTCCTTAGCCCTCCAATACATTTACTCTACTTGCTTTTAGGTCTCGAATGGAGTTAAATTTATATCCTCAACAAGAAGTCTTTTGATTTGCACTTGATGGTTATCCCTTCTCATGTTAGCACTGTTATCTTTTTGACCTTCAATGTTAATCCCACATCGACTCATTTAATTTCCTGCACAACATAATTAAGCACAGTTAGACATATTAATAAAAAAACATTAATCAAATCTGTGTAACTTTATTCATGGATCATTTACATAGCTAATTACTCTTCCAATGCAATACGACACAACAATTATCTTATTTCAAATTCATCTTATAAGTTCGAATCTCATACAATAATTTGCATGCACATACCTCTTCATTAAGTAAAATAACATAACATAAAACTATATGGTTACTGTTAGACAAACATCTTCATATTGCTTGCAATATATCTAACCATCTATTTAGGAGGAATATATAACACTTTAAGATTGTATTAGTCACATGCAAAGATAGGCCTTACAATAGACAACCCATGTCCAAGTCATAGTTGCAACAAGTATAGACCACCTACAATGTTACACAACTTGTACATACAACAATGAAGCATATAAATCCAACCAAATACTAATAACCATGTCAAAAAAGAATAATATGAGATGTACAATTGAGCATGCAATGAATCCAACATCAAATCTTCTAGATCCAACAATCCATAAGCTCGTAGTATCACCATAGTCAAAGAAACCCATAAATAGCTCAGGATAGAATATCAACAAATAAATCATATCAAAACAACTCCAAACCTAATCCATTGTGTAGTGCTCTGAACAATATTTTCATCAACTATTCAAAGTTTTAAATTTGACTCTGTATGCAACCAATATCATCTCTCAAAGCTCAAAACAAACACCTGACTTCGACCTAGCAAAACACTATCAAAATTGCAAAATATCCAAAAATTTGTGGCACCAGAGCATAAAGCTTTGAGTGTCAAAGAAGTCAAAAAATAGAGCACTTGGGTGAAAGTTATGCCCCTTGGAAGCAAAAGGGCAGTTTGAACCTAAGGCAAAAAAGGTTTAGCCACCCTTGGTGCTCAACGACGACTCCACTTGAGCAATGCCACTCATACTGGTGGTGGACCCGAAATTACATTGCAATTTGTTTAAATTTATTTCCATTTAAAATTTCATTGGGCTCCATTTAAAATATGTGTGGGTGAATATTTTTCAAAATATTAAAATTTCATTTAAAATCGGCATTTAGAAAACTTAAGGTGATATAATAAAGGTTTAAAATTTATATTAAAAATTTCAAAATAAGCATTGTCACTGCTAGACCGGCGGGGCTTGCGCTGATGGGACATAGTCCTATCGGTGGAGGTACCTACCGACCAGCGGACGACAAGGGCTTGCTCCTGATAGGTACATGGATCAAACCCCCCTATCACAATTTGATTTTTTTTAACTTTTCAATATAAATTTTCTATGGTTTATATATATATATATATATTTGCAGGTAACATATTAGCGACAGGAATATAATGTATTTTTTTATTTTTTTATTTTCTGAATACTAAAGTTGACACCCGTACTACAACAAAAAGGGGGTTTTACTAAAAAAAAAAAAAAAATTCAACTTCTCCAAAATAGGTCAAGTTATATATCAAAATTCATCTCTCAACCAACCTAAATCCAACCATGAGGCCCATTTTTTCCCAAGAGGTCATTTGTAAAATTTTTGTAACGCCCCGCCGTGCGAACCCCAAAGGAACTAATAATAACGGAATAACAATGGAACAAATTTTTTTTTTAGAATATAATAAACATACTTAAGTATTCTAATATAACAATATACTAAGTTGCATGAATAATTCCATTGGGGTACACGAGGTGACATTACTATTCTAACCCATAACCAAGGCAATAGATTAAACAATAGTTAAACAGTTACATAAATATTTTCCTTCCCACTTCATCATTTAAAATATTTATTAAACAATAACCATATTCATAACATATGCACATATGACAACAAAAGATATTGTAAAGATATGAGGCATTTATAATACCACATATATAACACAACTTAACACAACTATTACAAATGATCGTTCCTAAATAAATACATGGCCTGAATATACATTACATCCAAATGATAGTAAAATACAATTGACTGAAAATACATCTCAATAACTACATATACAAATTACACCAAAGTCATCCCAACACATGTGGGAGACGATACATCAATGAATACATTACATCTGAAGTATAACATACATCTGGTACAAGAATTACTGGATCACCAACATCTTCCAAAATCTTGCAATAAAAGATACAGCTGCAACAGAAAGGGAAACCCAACGGGGTGCAAAGCACGTTCCACCCAACCACCCCCATGCTGAGAGTAGACAAGGAAGGGTCCCCGACCAAGCACGCCTAACAATAACAAAGACTAATTCCAAATAGACAACTTAACATCAAAGACCACTTAGAAACTCAACAACGACAAATCCAAAGGCACAACAACAAACCACTTCAGAACATAACAACAAGTCATAATCACAACATCAATGAAACTCAAGACATAATATCAAAGACTATTTCCAACAATAACCAAAGAGAAACCAATAAATCACTTAACCACTACAACCACAATATCACTTAACAACTACAATCACAAAGTCACTTAACAACTACAAACACAATATCACTTAACACGAGGTTACAATGCTTCTAGAGAACAAAGATCATGAACATCGCACAATAACTGATTAACTGTCGACATAGGAAGAGTGTCATGCATAAATTGCCATGAGTTACCCTGGCTCAACCTTCCTAGGCTACCGGACCCCCATCCTGGGTTACCCTGGCTTGCCTCTACTGGCCGCCAGACCCTCACGCAAAACTATGCGTCCCATCTCATCTCGAGCCTTATCATTCACTTTCTTCATGAGAGAGAGACATTCTTTATCTTATTAGTGTGAAAGATCCCCATTAATTCTTTTACATTATCACTTAGTTAAACTCTAGGTGAGTTACCCTAGCGCCTCTTTGTGTGCTGGACCCCCACAAAGAGCCACTCTCTTATCGACAACATACAAGATACAATACCACAATCAGTAACTAGACAACATAACCTCTCCAATCCAAGGAGGAAACAAAACAAGGAAACTCACTCCGAACACTGGAGGAAACCAAATACGAAAACACACTCCTTCCAAAGGAGGTACAACTCTCATTACCCTCTCCTATTTCTCAGGAGGCACAAATCCCCGTTCGTGGAAACTGGGTACAACATAATAGTACAACTCTACACCATTCCCAAGGTGATTCACAAATTGAACCTCTACACAAAACAACCCACTCTAGAGCACTTCTCTAGAAGACTTACATAGACTCTTAACCCCATTTACCCGACATGGAGAATAAATAAACTCAAGAAGAATAGCTACATTTAACCAACGCCATAAAACAAATTAAAATGAATAATAATTTTCACCCAACAAATTAATCAAATTACAAGTGAAAACTCATTTCAAAACAACACGAATTAATTTATTTCGATCTTCACAACTAAACTATAATCTTATAAACTTTAAAATTAACCAACCAATTTAATTATAATTACAAAACTTTATTCCCAATTTCTGATTAAACTAACATATAATAACTTATAAGAATTATCATATTAAAACGCAATCACAATATATACAAATCTCTTTTATATTTATATATAAATATACAAAATAAAATAAATAAATAAAAACTATATTTAAAATCATTCTATAAAATTAACATTTAAATCCTATTTTATTTTAACGAAAATTATAATTTTAAAACAAATATCCAAACCCCATCTATATAAAAATAATCATTAAATAAAACTAATAGTCATATTACAAAAAAAATTTATTATACGAAACAAATTCGAATTAAATCGCATTTGAATAATATAAATTAAAAAATTGAATTAAATCTCAATAAATAAATAAATATATATATTAAATAATATATATTAAATATATATTAAATAAGATATAATATATATATATTTATATATTTAAATAAACTAAATATTAATAAAGCAAAACGCATTAAATAAAAAAAAGTAAATAAATTTTAAATTTTAAATTTGTTTAATCTGGCAGTACCGGTGGTACTGCGTACCTCCCAAAGGGAGGCCGCAGTCCCCACCACTTGTGGTACTGTGTACCTCCCAATGGGAGGCCCGCAGTCCTCACCAGACTGCGTACAGTAGTCAGTGACTGTTGTGCGCAGTCTGTGTGGACTACGCACAGCCACCAAGTGGGGGGGTCGGAGGTGGTACGACCACCGTCGATCACTCCCTCCCCTCCAGAAATACAAATTTTATTTTATTTAAAGAAATATAACATTCTTTCGTTCCAAACACATATGCGGGAATAAAAAGAATAACGCATACTTAATAAAAAAAAAAAAATTCCCTTTCCAATAAAATACAGACCGACCTTAAATATAATTTATTTTCATAAATATTTCGTATGATACAGATTACGAAAATAATATGAATGTATATATATATAATGAATGCTCAGTTTATTTTACACAGTAATTTTAAAATCTAATGTATATAAACATTTTAAAAATAACAATATATATATATATATATATATATATATATATATATATATATACAGAGAAAAATTCAACACATTCATACGAGTACATTGTTCTCCTCACATACCTACTACAGATCACAATCATAAGAATAAAATTTATCCTTTTTACATAAAACGAAATCACACAGACAACCAATATTTATCTAAAAATATATTCAATTAACACAAACAAAATTATATGTATATATATATATAGATAATAAGAGATTCTGAACAATAAAATAAATACATGGGTTTTCAAAAGATTCGATATAAATCTTGACATGCAAAACTATTCATCACAAATACAATATGATTTTCTTTTCAATGATTTCATAATTAAATTTTTATTGAAGAATTTTAAACAAGGTTTTCACTACAGAGAAACACAAACGTTTATAACAAACAAATCCCAATAACAGGAAACTCTTTTTTTTTTAAACACAAGTTGAAATTAATCTTTCAACATGGTAGTCAAAAATTTATTACAGAAGAGTAAATCAAAAAGAGAAATAATGAACTTGAAAGGAACCTAGAACCCTTCGCTTGATGAAGAATCCTCTCCTCGACTTCCTGCCTTCAACTCTTTTCTCGATCTTCGGCCTTCAAAGTTCTTCTGAACAATCTTTTCTTTTCAAACTGACAATAATTTTACCCAGAAAAACCTCAAAACTCAAAACTATCTTTCTTATTTTTCCTTTCTAGATCCAAAAATAACAAAGAAAAAACTTCTATGTGAATAATTCCCTCATAAAAAAAAAATTAAAATAAAGATTCAATAAAGCTCTTCCGCTTTCTTTTTCAAAAAGCCTCTTTCCTTATTGGTCCTTTTTACAGCTTTTAAAAGCATAACTTATCCTCAATTTTAATTAAAATAATTTATTTAATTCAGATATTATCTTCACATGAATTTCTAATTAAATATTAATAAAAGATAATATCTAATTATTCTCAACAATATTAATTTTAATTATAATTATTTGCATTTTTAATTAATTAAATCACTTTTAATTTATAATATATTTAATTTTAACATTTTTCTAACTCTCAATTAAATCAAATAACAATGCAACATTAATTAACTATTTTATGAAATACGATTAATTAATTAAACACTAACCAAGAATTAAATAAATACTCAACAGTCAAACTACATAAAGACAAAGACAAAACTTCAGTCATAACACAACAACTCACAACAGACGATGGACTTGGGACAGGGACACTTCCAAACCTACTCCCTTTTTCAACATTTACCCATTGGGTTAATTTATTGCTCGCCCTGTCTTGCCGAAGCAGGTGGAATCGAGACTTATTCCTGCAATCCTACATCCAAATAAACATCAAGTAGCACATGTATATATATAATCAAACATCCTATCGTGAGAAGGAATTGCAGTGTAGTAGGGCACTCGTGAACGAGTGATGCTACACTGTCCTCTCACCTAATCTATTCTAACAATTACAATATCAATGACGAACTAACATTTCTAACCAAATTGATCATAAGATAACATGATACTTAACTACTGCATCATAACTAATTATTAAACCATTGCGTTATAAAACAATGTTGAATTCAAATAACATGATCACCATAGAATCATCACATCAACATATAAAATATTAATGAACACCTATTTGAATAAACAATAATCCAATCAACACACAAAGTATCATAAATCATACTAATAATGTCACATCAAATGATCATGTCCACTAAAGGAATAACAACATCATCAAACTTCAAACCAACCAAATCAAACCATAATCGTATCATCATCATATCCACATATCAAGTTAAAGCATAGAAATTAATAAGTCAAAACAGTATGAGGGGTATTACAATTTCCCCCACAAAACCCCCATTTGAATGCATAACCAAGAAACCCTTTTTTCCCAAAAATTTTCACACCCCAAATCTACAAACAACCCATCATAACAACAATCCCAAAACCATTAGATCTATAATAAACAACCTACAAAAACCCTCATATCTTGTCATGTCTTTCATTCCCTCATGCATTGCATAGATTTGAACTTCAAGCAATATTTTATCAACCGAGGGTTATAACAAAATCTTCAACTATGAAAGCTCTGATACTACCTATAAGAAAACTTGTAGCCATCTAACGATGATTTCCACATGACCTAAAAGAGATAACAATGCAAATAAGTGCTCAAAATCCACATGCAAGAGAATAGATAACATACCCATCAAAGATGACACAAGATATACCCTAGGAAATCCCTCAGAGGAAAAAATCTAGCCTCCAAAAGCATCCATACTCCATCATATTAATCAGCAATAAGCAAATACAAGAGTTACAATGAACACCTATGAAGCATCAAGTCCTCCAATGCATCTCCATGTGTCCAAGCATGAATCCACACATCCCATACCATGCTTCACAAGTGCACTCCTCAAAAAGACTCAATAATGATAGCCAAACCACTCAACCAACCTAAACCACTACACATGCATTTGTTTTTATAGAAACAAGCTCACACAAAATACTAGTGGTAAGGTGAAACCATGTACCAAAAAACCATATGAATACAAAACCATTAACCCTTTATTTAATATTGGGTACTAAGACATCACATTATTTAATATTTCCCCAATATTAAATTATTATCACATATATCCCACACATTAAATAATAATACAATGTTACAATACAACATCAACTAGTCCCCAAATAATTACCTAGTGTGATTATCCACACCACCAAGGTGCATCACAACTAAATAATTATTTAACTACAACATTATAATAAATCAATTTATGCAATGATGTACAACACCATATCCCAATAGTTAATGGTACATAAATTATATTTAGCTATGTTATTGATTCAATGAAACTAAATCTTGAAGGAGAGAAAATACTTACTTCCAAAAGGGTGGAATTATTAATTACAATTGTAGATATGAGCCTCCACAATATATTTGAATACTCTACTATTAACTAATTGCATGTTCATAAAGTTTGTTTGATCAATTTTCAAATATATTTCTTAATTAGAATTATATATGAGCCTCCACAATCTATTACATAATAGCAATAGCCTCAAGATATTCATTTATTTTTAAGGAAATATATTATTTCCATTTATTAGAAATTAACCCTAAACCATAAAAACTACATCAAATTTGAAAAAATACATAAATAATTGTAATAAGGCAACCTACCTAGAAATCTAGAAAACTACCTATCGTGGAGAGAGGGGGTAAGAAAAGGGATTTTATGAGGCTTGTTGACGTGGGTAATGATTTTTAAAAGTAACTTCACTAGTCATCTTCATCAAATGAATAGAGGTGGAAATAAACTCATAGGAAAGAAAAAAAAATTAATATCATTGTAAAATGTGTACCTATTCTAAAATGGGTAGACATTTATGATAGACACCCATTTAGGAATAGGATCCTAAACCATAATGGGTACCCATTCTAAATAGGTATGAGTTTAGGTTTGAGATATCATTCCTAAATGGGTACCCTTTTTTACAAAACATGTACTCATTCATATTAGGATTTTTTCTAAACTTGACACTATTGGGAAAGGTGTCTCAAATTTTCTCCTAATGTTAAGATAACAAAAGGTGTAATTTTTGGATATAAAATGGAAAAACTCAATATCTAGGCTATAGGATTAGTTTTGGACAAAAAAAAATGTAGTGCCTACTGTGTAGATCTCTCCAAGTGCTACAATTCAAAAAAAAATGGCCCAATTGACCCACCAAATCAAAATCGATGACCAACAAAAAAAATTAGGAAATGTAAAAAGTTATTGGATGCATAAAAGAGTTATAAAGGGGAGTCACACATATTGACCAACTTATGATGTGTGTTATGACATACCATAAGGAATCTTTGATCATAGGATAATTTTATAGCCCAATTAGGGACATACAAGGTGGAGGAACAATTGAATCAAGGTCGATAGAAGGGAAGATGCATGACAATCAACTCGTAATCCTTCCACTGTAAGGAGAGGGAGGTTATCTTTGCTCTGTGAGACTAGCCTCACATGGTCTCCTCTACTTTACGTTGTGAGACAAACCTCCATCCTTTGAGGGAGGGCCTCATAACTGCTCTCTACTTAGAGCAAGATGTGCCACATTATAAAAATGCTATTTGGATTTTTCTATATTTATACTAATGTATTTTGGTTCATTTATTTTATCTTTTTTGTTATCGATCATCTCAAATAATTTACTAAGTCAAGTTTTCAAATGTTGTATTGTCTTGAGATGTTTACTAGGACTCAAGATAATAGCTTGTTGATGTGTCATCCCGCCTTCATTTTTATAGGTTTTAATAAAATTCAAAACATGTCATAGAGATGAAATAATAGTATCAAATGATTCTATGGTTATTAAATTTAAAACTTCTTGTGCCATAATCACTACCATTTCCACATTTTTATAGTTAATAATAAAATAGCCTAATAATGAGACCTTTCTAAAACAAGGAAGTATTATGCTATAGATTACTGGTATATTGCATTAGGTTAGGATGAATAGATCACCATTTCTACATAGCATGTAATTGTTGAATTTAAATTATTTAAGAATTTAATGCTACTAATTTTGTAATGAATCTGAGGATTATTTTCCTTCATGGACCTTGCTAGTACCTTTCTTTTCATTCTTACAAGTATTTATTTTATTATTTTATTAAATTTATGATGAATATACCGCTTTTGTGACGAATTAAAAAACGTAACCTCACGGCATAGTGATGCTTATAGAGATGATGAACCTTAAGTTATTTCCCCTTCATAATGTAATTATGCTTAGTGATACTATTTTCTTACATAGTTACTTCTATATCTTAAGGTTTTATACTTTAAATTTTTTTAATAGGAATATTAATGTATGTAAATTAATTTCTCATCCACATTTTGAATTGAGTTATGACAATATCTTTATTAGCCTCTTATACAAAATGTTATGGAACTTGTGAATCATTATTTCATGATACTTAAGGTTATGATATTAATGGATTTAGTGATACTAATGATGCAAATTTATATGAATTTACATATTATGAGAAAATATTAATTTAATTACACAACTTTAATTTATGAATCATTTCAATGGTTTTATTGATTTTACATTGATAATAGTTCATTCACTACATAAAATATATATAATAGATCTTAACTCCACATAATAACTTAACAACCTAACATCACTAATTTTAATCGATAGGGTTGATCCTTGTGGCTAAGTATAGTTAACCATCTAAACCATATTACTAGAATCTATAAATTTCAAGAATTTAGACAATAGAATATGAATTAAAGAATGAATAGGATATCGAACATTGTAATAGTTTCCTTTAACCCAAGATACTTGTGTCAACCTAGTTAAGTGTTAAAGCAGTCTTAAGTTTACATAGGACTTCTAACATTATTAGATAGTTATTATTTAATAATGTTGTTAGGTGCATTTTATTTTTTACCATTGAGGTAGTTCGGTTTGGTTATTCTTGTACCTCATCACACCCAAACTATTAATATCTAGGTTTGTACATTATTTCTCAATCTCTTTTTTTATTCATTCTTCACTCCTGGTGAAATAGCTTCTCCTATGTTGCTTCTCTCATTCATGAAGGTTTCTCTTGGTTTGCAGATGCTCTTGGGTGCTTTTCTCTAACATGGTATTAGAGCTTGTCTTTTGCAACCACCTTCCATGATAAGATTTTTCATCAAAGTTTTTGAGGCATCATTTTGGTGGAGACCTTGTTCCTTCTATTCCAACCCGTGATTCATTTCTTTTTCTTGATTCAATCTTTTGGCTGCAATAGGGGAGGCGTATGCCTTTTCCAAGCGCATGACATCATGTTTGAAGGAGTCAAACCCTAGCAGTTTGAAGGCCAGTTTGAAGGCATGGGGTGTGAAGGAGAACTCAATTTTTTCATTGTTTAGGTCGTAATATTTCTCTGTGCAAGTTGATTTAATCCACTATTGGAGGGTGACTTGGGAGGTGCAATTTTTCTATTTCCTGCATGATTCCTTCATATTGTTGGGTGTGATCTTTCAATTTGGGAGCTAATTGAGTGTAGAGACCAACTTGTTGGAAAATATGCCATTGAGGGAAATTTAAATCTTCCCTACAATCAGAGATAGGCACATTTTTTTTCCCATAGAGGTTGTATCAATTACTAGGAGGGATTGATTCTATGTGGGGAAGTGCTATTGTGTCTATTAGAGACCTGATTTTGTATTGGAACAATGTGAATTTGTGCATTGGAAGAACATTTAAAATTGATTTGTGTTGTTGGGCATGATTTCTCAAGGTGGGATAAGTAGGGTTTCCTTCTTTCTCAGCATGAAAAAGTTATTTTTTTAACTTAGCCATGAAACATTGTCCCACATTGGTGAGAAAGCGATCATAAATAGTCTTTTTATACTTTTATGCCTTCATTGTTGCATGAGATAAGGCTCGTGAAGGTTGTCTTTAATACTGCATGGAGGTGACTTACTCTGCTTGTGTGGATTTTTTTGTGATGTGAAAAGATTTGTGAGCAGTTTGTTGCATGGTGTGATCGAGAGCTTGGTCCAGGTACTCCTTTTTTTTAAAAAAAATCTTTCCATTTGTTGTTTTAACTTGAAATTGCAAGTTTTGTAGCTTGAATTTTTGCCATCTATTACCAGTTTCTTGCTCAAATTTGGTGTTTCTTTGGCAATTTTTTCTTTTGGGGGGGGGATTGCACATTGTTGGTTTTAACCATTTTTGGCCCTGGTATAAGTAGCATATTGGTTTCTTCATGTTCATTTGCACATTATGTCAAAACCAAAGACTGAACAACTCACTCTGCACAACTATCTCGCGCAGAAGCTTAAGATGACACAATTTTTGCAATCTCGAGATCTTTGGAAAATGTTGGATGCCAAACAACCTGAGCCCACTAAGGAATTTGAGAAGTTTGTTCATTGCAAAAAAATGGATGAGGTGAAAGTACTCATAGGTGTACAACAGCTAAAGAGGTGTAGGATAAGCCTGTTGAGTTGTATGGAAAGGTCAATTAGTTCAGGATCTTACAGCTTGAAGCTGATCTCACTTCTCTCTCTCCAAATTCCTTCCCCCACTATTCAAGACTTCCTTGCACAATTGAAGTTGATTTTGTCGCAGTTGAAAGGATGTGGTCATGACAAAAAAAATAGAGTGTATCTTCTTGATCCTATCTAAGTTGCATGGTGCATTGCAAGTATTTTCTTCCACCTTCTATTCTACCATGGATGCTATAAGAGATGCTTATAAAATGCCTTCTTTTGAGGTGTTTTGTGATCGACTAGCTAGGGAGCAAGCCAAGTTGATCTAGATGGATGCTCTTCCTAAGAGTCATTCCTTGATGGCTCAATCTTCCAAGGGAAAGGGTAAGAATAAGAATAATCCTAAGACAAATTATCCTCCAGGTGGTGAGAATCCCTCCAAGCCTAAGGAGAAGAATGATCAGAAGACTGCACCTCCTCCTTCTTCTAACTCAAGAGAATCATCTTCCAACTCTAAGAAGAAGAAGGATAATTGTTCCTTTTGTGGAAAGATAGGGAATAATGATGCACATTGTTTTGTGAGGCTCATTAACATTGGAGAAAGCTATGAGGAAGCACAACATTGCTATGCCTAATTCTTCTTCCTTGGGAAAAGTCCAAGCCCTTGCAGCAAGAGGTTTGTCCTCTACCCATGACAATTGGATTCTTGATTCTGGTACTTCACATCACATGACTCATGATGTGTATCTTATTGATTCTCTCTCCAATAGTCATACTACTCACATTATAGTTGGGGACTCTTCACAAATTCTATCTTTAGGGACATGCTCAGTTCATATACAAGGTGGTTGTATTGATGATGTTCTTCTTCTTCTTGATATTTCATAGAATATGTTCTCTATTTATCAAATTTTTCATCATGATGATGGAAGGCTTATTGAGTTCTCTCCCAGTGATGTGACTATTTGAGAGTTAGAGAATCTTGAGAAGGTTATTGCTACTAGAGTAGTTGATCATGCAACTCTTTTGTATAAGTTTGATGGATTTGAGCCTTCATCAAGATCATCCTTTATTGCTCATGTAGATGTGGTGAGTAATATTTGATACGAGCGGTTTGGGCATCTGAATTATAGATATCTCCAACATATGAGCACACAAAACTTGGTGATTGGTCTACATTAGATCTCTTGTTCTGACAGGGTTTTCCCAGGTTGTGTACTTAGGAAACATCATTGAGATCCATTTCTAAAAGGTATGGCTACATGTGCTTCGGCACCCCTTGAGTTGGTGCATAGTGATCTTATGTCATTTCCCACTCCATTTTTAGGGGCCAAGTATGTGGTCACCTTCATTGATGACTTATCCTGTCCCACTTGGGTGTACTTTTCAAAGTACAAGGATGATTTTCTTCATTTCTTCATGACCTTCCTTGCATTTGTGGAGAAGCAGTTAGGAAATTCCCTTAAGAAGATTCACACAGATAATGAGGGGGAGTATGTCAATTGGGCGTTTCAATACTTTTGCAATGATCAAGGTATTCTTCATCAGTACACAATGCCATACATTCCTCAGTAGAATGGTGTGGTTGAGTGAAAGAACAGAACCTTACGGGAGATGGCCAATTGCATGATCCAATCTAGGTCCATGCCTCCAACTTTTTGGGAAGAGGTTGTCAATTGTGCCAACTACATTCAGAACTATATTCCTCATAAGGCAGTGTGGAATATGACTCCCAAGGAGGCTTGGTCTCATGTCAAGTCTACGATCTCCTACTTCAGAGTATTTGGCAGTGATGCATGAACATTCATTCCAATAGATAACCATAAATTAATGGAGAAGTGTCATCAATTCATCTTCGTTGGATACTATGAGGATGTGAAGGGTTATCATTTATTTGATCTCGTCACTCAAGAGGTACATTTTTATCATGATGTTCATTTTGATGAGTCTTTCATTTTGAAGGATTCTCCATCACAGGCCTCTACCTTCCTTTTTCCTAGTTCTTCTTCAGATGATTTTTTGTTTCCTTTTGATGATGATGGTGATCTTGGTGCTCTTGATGATGGTATTGATATTGTTGTTGATATAACTCCATCTTCTCCTAAGTCTACACCCACACAACCACTTTAGGCTCGCACTCTTCTTAAGGAGGCTAGTTCTCATGCAGGTGATCCCACAATTTCTCACCGCACTTGTTCTCAAACTTCAAGTATCAATCTTTTGAGTCATGTAGTTTCTACTAATCCTTAGAAGTTTTTACATGCTTCAGGTGTTACAGGGTGGGATAGTGTAACACCCCACCACATAATCCTCGAGGATGACACAAACACAATGAAAGCGTAACATTTTTTTTTTGAAAGTGTAATTAATAACAAGTGAACTACACTTAATGCATACATCCTCTAAGGTATGTTACAATGCTTACATTTGAATCCTATAATATACAAAAGTAAACTAATCAATATTATATAAAATTAAACTCATGCTATAAAGAACATAGATCCAAAAGCATTAAACTCGTCACCTAAGATACAAAGTACATTAATGAATCATTCATAGATTGCATTTATTCAATATAGCAGTTACAAAGCTCATTTCCAAAATGAGGAAGATCATACAATAATGTTAGAATTACATTGATACAAGAATACTCCTCGAATACAAATGAGGGTTAGTACATACATAAAGTATCCAACCGATGCAAAAGAATATAAGAAATAGAACAAAGCAACTAGTACATGCGAGCTATCCAATCTGGAAGATCCCACCATCACGAATAAAAAGTGGAAACCCAATGGTGTAAGGTGCATGTTCCACCCAACCAAGTGGTACCCAAAGTCCCACCCCCCATGCTAGCAGATAGTAAAAGGGCTACCTAGGAAAAACCAACAACCTCTAGACACAGGCAACACATAATACTATTCCATACAAGAACAATATATAACATGAAGGTTACTTGCTTCGAGAGTAAAATAATCAAGTATATCAACTACACAATATATAATGTTGTCATAGGAGGAGTGTCATCACAAAGTTGCATGGGTTACCCTGGTAGATCTTCCTAGGCCCCGGACCCCATATTGGGTTACCTTGGTAGCCTCTCACAATCCCTAGCCCCACATGCAAACCAATGCAAAATAAAATATCTTTCAAAGAGAAAATTTAATGATCTTTCCATTCTAGGCCTTCTCGTCTCATCCCAAGTCTAAACAAGCCCTTGATCCCATGAGTGAGGCACAATTAACAAGTTATATGAATTAAGCTACCCTTTCCCCTAATACAATTATTTAATTTTCACTGAATTAACTAACTCTCACATGAGTTATCCTGGCACCACTTTGTGTGTAGACCCCCATTGAGAGCCACTCCCCTACTGACAAGACAAGGATCTAATCCAAAACCCAAGGGTAAACAAAGTGTACACAACAGATATTAAATCCCAAACAAAAATATAAGAGGAAACACATCCCCATTCGCGGTAATTGGGTGTTTAACTAAATTAAAACCAAGTGCACTACCCAAGGAATACAAAGGGTTGAACCATAAATCACAAAAACCCCTTCTTAAATTTTTACATCCGGAAGGCTTACACATTCACAACTAACATACTTCCCAACTTACATGAACAAAAGACATCATAATTAAATAAGCAATTCAGGCAAGAAATAAAGCTACCATTAGGATTTCCTAAATCCAATTTCCATTTCAAGAAAATACAATAACACATTGCCCCAATAAACTAGCTTATTACAATTTTTCACTTATAGAGAATAAAGAAATTAAATCTATTTGTTTCAAATCAATTTCCCAATTTCAACTATATAGAAATCAAATTTCTTCTTTTAAAACGTTTCATTTTAAAATAACTAACTTGTGTTTTTGCATGCACCTATTATATTCATTTTAAATATATATAGATATATATATATATTAATTTACAATTTTCAAACAATACTAAACATACATACATATATATATATATATATATATATATATATATATATATATATATATATATATATATTCATATACATATATGCATTTACATGCATATTATATATATAATATATATTAAAAAAAACAATATAAAACTAAATCACATAAATTATAAGGGACGGACGAAAGTTTAAAAGTTGCCATTTATGGTTGGCTATGTTGGGTTGTTTACACAGCCGGCTCCCCATATGGGGCACACGGCCTATGTAGGTAGCGTTGGGCACTACCTCCACAGCCCACCTCCCCCAATGGGGGTGGCTATGGGGGTAGCCCCCTCAACCCCACACAAATATAAATTTAAGACCATAAAATTTCTTAGACCTGCGATTTAAAATCACCATACAATTTTCAGTGCCGGATTTTTGTAATATAAATTTTCTAAAAGGAATTCTATAGGTATTTTAATAACATATATAAAGAATATATATACATATATATATTAATATATAAATATATATATATATATATATATATATATATTATATTTATTTATATATGTATATTAATATATATATATATGTATATTAATATATATATATTTATATATATGTATATTTATATATATATATATATATATATATATTTATATATATATATATATTCATCAACATGAATGTTCCAATCGGACAATTTATTTTCACAAAAAGTTTTCTACAAGAAGTATTTACAAAATTTTACAGAGGTTTTCAATTTCCCAGCCAAATAAAACTAATTGGGAAAACAAAACAATACAATAATCTTCTACGGGAAGATCTTTTCCAATACAATCAGAGGTTTTATACAAATTTTAACAAGATTTTAAATCCATTCCTACAGATATTTTCCAAATCTTCTATTGTTTTCCCTCTAGGATTTCTATTGTTTTAAAAACAATTTCCTACAGAGGCTCTAAAGCTTTTACGACAATTTTCCAATTCCAAACAAATCAAAGGTTAAAACAATTTCTACAAAAGCTCTAAGCTTTTACGGCAATTTTCCAAACACGACAATCTTTCAAATTTACAAAATATATTAAAGCTTCAACACAGATAACATATTCTTCTTGTACAGGGAATCTTTCCAATTTGCATAAAAAATAATATCAATTTAAAGAACCTGTTTCTAGATGCTTAAGGAAATTATGTTTGAAGTAGAGTTTCGCCTTTAGATTCCAATTTACCAAAGCTTCTTCCAAATTATCCACTTTTCCAGAAAGAAGAAAATAAAAACAAAGCCAAAATTTCCCAAGAGCTTCTTCCCCAATTTTCAACCACCAATATTAATAACCTCTTCCATTTTTTAACAACCTCCTTTAAAAAATATATTTTCTCATTGTCGTGAAGTAGCCTATTTCCTCTTTCAATTAATGCAAATAATCTCTCTGAGAATTAATTCCCAACAACAGTGTTTAATTTTTTTAACGCATGTCACAAATAAAATATCTTTTCAACCAAATCACAGATATTTCCTCTAAGATAATTACAAGATATTTATGCATTTAATAATTCATAATTCACATATTAATTTCTATTTAATTTAATCACAAAGATTAAATCACTTTACAAAATAAATTTAATTTAATTAATTAAATCAAATATAAAAATTCTAATAATATTAATCAAAATTAATTAAATAATCACTAAAAACCATTATAAGCATTAATTAACATTAATTTCCCACTAAACATACCTTGCAAAATAGATAAATGACAAGGCAAACGTGAAAAACATGACAACAAAGCATAACGAAACAAGGACTGTTGACACACTATGACTAGGGTTGTGGCTTCACAAGGAAATCTAGTTACTATCTCCCAATCAACTATTATGTTGGGCAATGGACACACTCAAACCTATGAATCCAGGTGGAGTCGATGTCATGTACCTGCAATCCTACAATGAAACATATGTCGTACATGTATATAGATTATAAACAATCACACTGTGAAGAGAAAATTGTGGAATCGCAGGGCACTCGCAAGCGAGTGATGCAATCTCATTCCCTTCACTAATACAGTGTCACATCAAAACTAACGAAACTAAAACATCAATTAACTACAAATGAGCATATATCAATATTAACTCAAATAATCAACTATGCTAATTAGAAGGCATGTCATAATCAATAATCATCTATATAGTGTACCATCACATCACAATATAAAAACCATCATCGCTCCAATGTCAGCGATCAAATAACAACATAGTATCATGGTCTATCAAAGTAAAAGCACTGTTTGAAAATATAAGAAAATCGAAGGGGTGCTACATCCTCCCCCCTAGGATTAGGCTTACTCCTGGAAGCCTCCGAACAAACACTTGTAGAATTTGGCAAATAAATGACTACATGACTAAAACTTTTAGTCATGTGACTAACACTAGTAGTATTTGGAAAATAAATGACTAATTTGGTCATTTATAAGTGACTAATTTGGTCATCCGGTAAAATGACAACTAAATGACTAATATCAAACAAATAAAAATGACTAAATAAATGACTAATATTAAACAAATAAAAATGACTATGACTAAATAAATGTGCTCATTATTAAAATCTTGGCCATAATTTTCATTTTAATAAACATACTCTAAAACCTTCGTCAAGACCTTATTTTCAATCGTAGCCCACCATAATTAATAATAAAATATTACAAATAAAATTACTAATAAATAGTTTTTGTGGAATAAATATTTTGTTTTGTGGTGTCATCATATGAACACCAAAGTTTCTTCTAAATTGATGAAAAACCACCAAATTATAAAAATTAACGAAAACCATAAGAGAACCTAAAAAACTAAAACCCAAAAACCTTGAAAAAAAAAAAAAAGCAAAAGGAAGAGAAAAAAATAAACAACCAAATAATCTAAGAGGAAAAAGGACCAAATTTTTTTTATAAATATAATTTTCATTTTAATAAAAATACTCTAAAACCTCCATGAAGACCTTATTCTCAATGTAGCCCACCAAAATGGAGCAGTGAGTTGAACCCTATAGCCCACCAAAATGGAGCAATGAGTTGAAACCTTATTTTCAAGGTAGCCCGCCAAAATGGAGAAGTAAAGCATCCCTGATTTTGGATTGCAACCTCTACCCATTTTTGCATTGGACATGATTTGTCTAGAATCTTGTGGTAAGTCACTTTCCATGGTTTCAGTTAATTTTACTTTTCAAATTAGTACGCGGTTAGGCCATATTATCCATATGATCCATTCTTTTTAATAATTTTACTAGTTTCTTGTTGACTAACAGTGATTATCTTATTTTTTAGGCTAATTATGGAAAAGTAGATCCATCTTGTGTTGCAGAAGTTAAGGATTTATAAAAAGAACTTGTAATTGAGGTTTGTTTATTCTTTTCTTTTCCATTATGAGACGTTAAAAGTGATCTTTTCTTTTTCAAAATTTTCACTATCAAATTGCATAGTTCACAGGAGAACTTACTTTTATCTATAAAAATGATATTAAGGGACATGTAGATTGAGTTGTCTATACAAATTTTAGAATTTGAACCCTTAAAATTAGCTTCCACTTTCTGAGGGGGCATGTAAATCACTTTTGAAGTTGAGTGTAAAAAATAGAGTAGCACGTAAAGAAAAAGGATGAACAATAATAAAGTTAAAAGTGGCTCTTCTTATATCAACCATGTAGAGTACAATGAAAGGAGTGCAAGGATGGTAGGGGTTTAACGTTTATAGTCCAGTGGAACAGTAGTTCAGTTGTACAGTAGATGTCATCCTACTTTGTTTGAGAACTCTTACCGAATTCCCAAAAATGGTAGTTCCCAAATGACGCCAACAACAAGAGTTGATTGATAGGCCCAATGAAAATCTCTAACTTTTTGGCTCCCCTTTGATAATTTTTCACATACTTACAAATTACATCTCCATGATTAATATGGACTAGAAGGGTTGAAAGGGCACATGTTAGTCTTTTCCATTTATTGGGCAATAAAGAGTTTGAAGTGACTGAAAGAATCAAATGTAGTTCTTTACTCTAGATGCTTTATTCTCATTTGGTTATTAATATATCCAAATATAAACCATGATGATTTAAATCAGAACTAGAAGAAATCTCATGAAAACTACATGAAGAGATCAATGATTAGATGAGTCATGGATATGAAACTAACTCCATAAGCCACAACAAACAAAATATGCAATGCAAATGAGAATATAGGCCTTCAAAGGAGTTTTCATGGATAAAGAATCATCCTCCCTTAGTTCTATTGTGAGAATGCCTGAAAGCTCTTCAGTTATCCATAATATCCACATGCTATGAGCTCTGATACAAAGATTGTGCATAGTTCTTCTCAGTTTATTCAATTTGGTGCTATTATTTTTATCCTATGATTTAGGCTTCAAACCAACCCCTCTCATTAGTATTTTTCTTCTAGAACTATCCAGAAGAGGGTAATCAAAATCAATACTGGAGAATCTGAAAGTTGAAGATCCTTTCCCTCAAACTAAAGATTTGTTCTTCACAAACTAGAGTTGAGACAAGCCAAGAACTAGTGGAAGGGAAGTTGAATGAAAACTGAGAGCAACTAAAAGCCTTCCTAAGAAAAGTGCCCTTTCCACTATAATTGTTGGTTCTAGTGTCTCATTGCTCATTTTTTCTAGCATCTCCTCATTTTTCATTTCTTAATAGAGAGCTTTTGAAAGATGTGCAAGATGTTCTTCAATCTCAACAATCAATGTTGAGATAAAATGGAAGCATTTCTCTTGCAAATAAGGTGTTAAATCATTTATCCTTGAAGGAGATTTATGTACAAGAAGAGAACTTAGGAGGTCTTCCAGAATATTCTTGGACCCCTCATCTATGGTATCTTTTATTTGACTAACCTCAGTTTGAAAATAAGCATTAAGGCGACCAAACCAGTCTTCATCATTTGTCATCATAAATCTAAAACTCAACCCAAGTAAATTGACACTTTTTAGGTCCCCTCTCTTGACAATCCATCCCTCGCTAGTAGTTAATTTGTGCAAATGGGTTTCAACATCTTTGTAACTTTTCAGAGATGTAACTATGGCTTCAAGGAATTTACCAACCTTAACTCTCTCATGCAGATTTGTAAATCCATCAGCTATTATTTGTTTCATCCTACTAACAAACAAGCTTACAAAAAGTTCATCCCACAGACTATTTGAGTGCTTCAAAACAATCTCACACACGCATTGGCATGGAAACTCAACATTTGAACCAAAAACCATTTTTAGCCACTCCAAGCTCCCTTCAACTACATCCAAACTGTCTAATGTTTCTCTAATCAATGTCTCATTCTTTGCAAGTTCCTTGCCACTTTTCACAAGATCAAGCAAATACTTTCCCCCAAGCCTATTTTTAGAGAGAATATCATATGCACATGTCTTAAGCCATGCTAAGCAAGACTTTGATATAAATTCCCGCAGCAAAATCATCATGGTAGCTAGTAGCTTCTCTCTATGATATTTCCACAACTACACCTTATTGTTTGGGTTTGGAATCCCACCAAACAACTGTGATTCATATGGCATTGCCAACACAGTCTTATAAAAAAAATTCAAATCATTTAGAACCTCCAAGAAGAGTTCCCTAGCCTGACATAGCGTTACTTGTATGACTCTTACCACATTACAAAAAATGGAACTGATTTCCCCCACCTTATTGGTCTATCGGTCGGGCATGTCTCCTGGTTCCAACGATGCATCAACGGTTCTATTTTTTCATTGGCGTGAGGATCTTCTATTAGTGGGATGAGGTCTCCCATTCCCACGACGGTCTGATGGGGATATCGGGTGACATCCCCATCAAACCATCACAAGAATAGGAGACCTCATCCCCTCGATAGAAGATTCCCACACCGATGAAAAAACAAAACCATCGTGACATCCCCATCAGACCATCATGAGAACAAGAGACCTCATCCCGCTGATAAAAGATCCTCATGCCAATGAAAAAATAGAACTATTGATGCATTGTTGGAACCAAAAGACACATCCAGCTGATAGAACCCTTGGTGTGTGAAGTCTTCTAGCCATTTCTGTCATAATGAAGCAGATGGAGTTCAGGGGTTTTGTTTCAGATGATATGGAAAATTTTGTTTGGAGCCAAATAGAGTTGAATGAGTGTTTCAAACTCAATCAAATCTTGTTTAAAATATCCCAACATGAAGACAAGTGTACTTAGAAGATTGGGATTGCTTTTCTGATCATCATAATTTGGTTTTCAACATCTTTGTAACTTGCTAGAGATGTAACTATGGCTTCAAGGAATTTATGAACCTTAACTATAGTTGACCTCCACCTTCATGCTCTTGTTTAAATTTAGTTTCTTCCCAACCCTACAAATCATAGACTAATAAATGGTAAGCATTGAAATCATGGAACAAAAAACTACAAGAGATGAAGCAAGCATACAACATTAAAATTGTGACTTGCAGTAGTAAAAGAAAAGATGCAATAGGCAGTTTGATATACAATTAGAAAAGGGAATTTTATGAGTCTTCCTTAAGGAATCAAATTAAAAATTAAATAAAATCATGCTTCAAATTCCATTTAAATGTTTAGTTGTATAGTAGATGTCATCCTACTTTGTTTGAGAACTCTTACTGAATTCCCAAAAATAGGAGTTCCCAAATGATGCCAATAGATATTATAAATAGAAAACAAACAACAATATTTTCATATAAAAACAACAAGAGTTGATTCATAGGCCCTATGAAAATCTCTAACTTTTTGGCTCCCCTTTGATACTTTTCTACATACTTACATATTACATCTCCATGATTAATATGGACAGGAAGGGTTGAAAGGGCACATGTTAGTCTTTTCCATTTATTGGGCAATAAAGAGTTTGAAGTGACTGAAAGAATCAAATGTATCTCTTTACTCTAGATGCTCTATTCTCATTCAGTTATTAATATATCCAAATATAAACCATGATGACTTAAATCAAAACTAGAAGAAATCTCATGAAAACTACAAGAAGAGATCAGTGATTAGATGAATCATGGAAATGAAACCAACTCCATAAGCCACAACAAAAAAAATATGCAATGCAAATGAGAATACAGGCCTTCAAAGGAGTTGTCATGGATAAAGAATCATCCTCCCTTAGATCTCTTATGAGAATGCCTAAAAGCTCTTTATTTATCCACAATATCCACATGCTATGAGCTCTGATACAAATATTTTGCATATTTCTCCTCATTTTATTCAATTTGGTGCTATTATTTTTATCCTGTGATTCAGGCTTCAAACCATCCCTTCTCATTAGTATTTGTCTTCCAGAACTGTCTAGAAGAGGGTGAATAAAATTAGTACTGGAATATCTGAGAGTCAAATATCCTTTCCCTCAAACTAAAGCTTTGTTCTCGACAAACTAGAGCTAAGACAAGCCAAGAACTAGTGGAAGGGAAGTTGAATGAAAACTAAGAGCAACTAAAAGCCTTCCTAATAAAAGTGCCCTTTCCACTATAACTGTCGGTTCTAGTGTCTCCTTGTTCATTTTTTCTAGCATCTCCTCATTTTTCATTTCTTGATAGAGAGCTTCTGAAAGATTTGCAAGATGTTCTTCAATCTCAACAATCAATTTTGAGATAAAATGGAAGCATTTCTCTTGCAAATAAGGTGTTAAATCATTTATCCTTAAAGGATATTTGTGTGCATGAAGAAAAATTAGGAGGTCTTCTAGAATATTCTTGGACCCCTCATCTATGGTAACTTTTATTTGACTAACCTCAGTTCGAAAATAAGTGTTAAGGAAACCAAACCAGTCTTCATCATTTGTCATCATAAATCTAAAACTCAACCCAGGTAAATTGACACTTTTTAGGTCCCCTCTCTTGACAAGACAACCCTCACTAGTAATTAATTTGTGCAAATGGGTTTCAACATATTTGTAACTTTCCAGAGATGTAACTTCAAGTCATTTACCAACCTTAACTCTCTCATACAAATCTACAAATCCATCAGCTATTATTTGTTTCATCCTACTAACAAACAGGCTTTCAAAAAGTTCATCCCACAGACTCTTTGAGTTCTTCAAAACAATCTCACATGCATTGGCATGGAAACTCAACATTTGAACCAAAAAAAAAAATTAGCCACTCCAAGCTTACTTCAAATGCATCCATATTGTCCAATATTTCTCTGATCAATGTCTCATTCTCTGCAAGTTCCTTGCCACCTTTCACAAGATCAAGCAAATACTTTCCCCCAAGCCTATTTGCAAAGAGAATATCATCTACACATTTCTCAAGCCACACTAAGCAAGACTTTGATATAAATTCACTCAACAAAATCATCTTGGTAGCTTGTAGCTTCTCTCTATGAGATTTCCACAACTACACCTCATTGTCTAGGTTTGGAATCCCACCAAACAACTGTGATGCAGGTGGCACTGCCAACACAATCTCATTAAAAAGAGGAAAAACATTTAGAACCTCCAAGAAGGGTTCCCCAACCTAACATAGTGTTACTTGTATGACTCTTACCACATTACAGAAAATGGAACTGACCGCCCCCACCTTATTTTGCATAAGCTTTATCTAGTACAATGTACTCCCACCTGTTATGTGGTTGGCTAAATCCTTTTATAAAGCATTGGTTCCTTTCCCCCATTGTATTTTTAATTATTTGCTACCTTGGTTGAGTTCTTGAGTTGCGTTAATGGAAAATTGGTTCGTCAAATTTATGTGAAGGCCAAGAACTTTGTATCTACCTTCACCTTTCTATTGTATTCTTTCATTGACTTGTTATAGGTCGAGGTTATATTTCATTTAAGTGATTTGATCTTGTTTGTTTGATGATTGGATAATGGTCCCATAATCTTAGTAGACCGACATGGTGGGTTCAATATCCATATATTGATCTGCTAGAAAGGTCTCTATTGTTAGCATGGGCATCTCCAATATGGAGCCTGATAGCAATTAGGAGCACCATTCAACCTCACTTAGACAAATTTCACAAAAAATAGGCTTCAATCTCTCAATTCCTTCAATCCTCAAGCACTGTAGACAAGATATAAAACCATTTTTAGATTCCCCTTAATGAATTCTAAAATATATCCCAAATTCACCATAGGTTGTTTTGGAACAACCCACAAATTGCATTTGCTTTAAAGATTCTAAAGCCTTTTCAACAAATCTATTTTTTTTATATCCTGCAATTATTGCAGTCCATGAGACCACATTTCTTTGAGGCATTTTTTTGAACACTTCAAGTGCCTTGTCTATGATCCCACATATAGCATACATGTTGGTGCATGAGCACCTAAGCTTCCATTTTCAAATTTGAAGGCCATTGCATCTTAGTAGGTCATTTTAGCATTTGAGGAGGTCATTTTATGTTAATTAGGTCTCATGAGACCATTCACTATTAATTAGGATGATTTTAGAGTCAATTAGGTAAAAGAGGCAAAGTTACAAAAAAGTTGTAATATTGCAAACTATCAAAAGTTGTTGCGGGTCATTTTTGTCAAGTTTTGCAAAATTTCTAAATATAGTGCAACATGAAAAAATTTGCATGTCTAAGGAAAATAGATGCTCCTCCATTGAACAACAAATGTGCATTGATAAATTGAATATATACTTGATATACCAATTTAAATAATAAGGAAATATTAAACTGGAAACAACCAAATAATTGAATATTTTCAACAAATAATTGATACCAATATAAAGCCACAGAATCAGAGATCCTTCATTGATTTTCTCAAAATTATATCTACAACATAGTGTTTTGAAATGGAAACATTATGGAAGATTTTTACTATCTATCTATCCCTATTCGCCTACTATCTTCTCCTATATCCTTCTTTTGGTCCTAGTCTCTCTTATATACACGAGAGGCAACAAGCTTCATACCAAAAGACACGACTCTTGATAACAAAACATGATTTTGAACTTAATTTAAGAAAATAACACAATCATAAACATGTGTACCAATCCATTAATCTCTGAGTAAAATCTTGTGGTCATCTAAGACCTTGTAAGGCCTCTCATTGCAAGTGACTAATACAACCTTAATTTGTTATATATTTCTCCTAAATAGATGGTTAGATATATTACGAATGATATGAAGGCAACTGTCTAACAATGACCTTATAGTTTATTTTTACTTATGTTATATCATTTTTATTTTACTTAATGAAGAGGTATGTGCATGGGAATCATGGTATGAGATTCAAACTTATAAGATGAATTTGAAATAAGATAATTGTTGTGTTGTATTGCATTGAAAGAGTAATTAGCTATGTAAATGAATTGTGAATAAAGTTACAAAGATTTGGTTTGCAATTAATGTGGTTTATTATTATATCTAATTATGCTTAATTATGTTGTACAGGAAATTAAGTGAGTTGATTAATATTAAAGGAATCAAATATGCAAATAGGAGGATGGATAAATATTGGAATCGTATCATATACATCTTTGGGAAGTTCTAAGTGTAGCCCTATTTGACTTAGAAGGGTTTGAGGTTTGATTATTGATTGGGTGATCATGTTTGAGTAGAATTCAATTGTAGGTCATATGATGTGAGTTTGGTTGGGGTTGGAACCCTTGGTTAGGATCAAAATTCGTGTGGATTCTTGTGTAGGTTTTGAAAAGGGATTATTGAGTCAATTTCCTTGGTTTATGAACAAGAATAGACCCCTAGGACCTACACCTATGGGTTTGGAACCTTTTTAACATGTGAACTTGTCCTTGGAGTATGAAAAGACCCCTCAAAGGTCCACATTCATGAATGTGACGAATTCAAAAAGTGTTGGGGCTTGGGAAGAGTGACTTGTCACTCTCAACTTCCCACTCCCCAAAAGTTCTTGGAATTGGCACAAGACTCACACATGTGTGAGCACTTGTGGGAAAGAGTGTAGGTTTGGAGGATCCCTATATATCTCAAGAAGATGGAAGATTTGGGCATTGCCCACTTCTCCTCTTGGAGAACTCTAATGGAGATAGTAGAGAATGATCAAGATGGCTTGGCAGAGGAAAGAAGGTTCAAGGAGTTAGCCTCCTCATATAAAGAGATAAGTATTCTCTCCTACTACTATTTCCCTTTGTTATTGGTGGTAAGGATGTGAAATATGGAATGAATCATGGTGGAGAATGGAAGGTAGAGAACTTAGGTACATTAAGTTTGTGCTATGTTAGTTTTATTTCTTTGTAAAAATGAGAAAAGACTCCATTTATCATCATGGAGCTAAAATAATTCCTTGCTCGGGGGTATGGCTAGAGCCCATGAGGCTCCATGACGCCATTACGGTAGGGTAGAGAGCAAGCCTTATTAATTTGTTTGTTATGCATTTTATTCATTAAGTATGCCTGTAATGCTAAAGGTCAACATTCTATTATCAAATGAAAAGGTGAAGAGAACAAATTTATTTTATTCATTTATTGGGGTGTATCTATTTGAGAATCCTACTAATATACTTGAAGTTGTTATTTAATGTTTTATTTCCTTGGAATACCTCGAATAAAGATTTCTTCTCGTGTTCTTGAAAATGATCCTTGAAAGCTTTATTGTATTGTGAATATGTTTGATCAAAGATAGTTCATGTGATACATGAGAAAAAAGATATTACAATCTCCATGTGGCTTGTCATTTCTAAATAAAAGTACAAAGGAGAAATGAAGTTAGTGATTTCTCAGTTGAAAGGAGAGTAAAGGGGTTCAAAATATAGTATTGCAAGCTAGAAATACATGCAAAGGGAGCCATTGTGTAAATTTTTCTATTTCCATATGTATATGTTGCAAAGAAAATAAAAGTAAAAAAAATAGTGTATAGATACCTTATTATTGAAACCATAATGCGACATAATAGAGAAATCACAGTTTGAGTATAAATTGTTATATCTCAATAAATATTTATATGTTATTGAGAAAACAAGATTGATATATATATATATATATATAGTATTTATTGAAATTTCTAAAAAGATGTGGATTCTTATCAAACAGATTGAAAATAAATAAATAAATAAAAATCAAATTGGGGAAAATAAAGAACTTGGCACTCGTAAATTTAAAAATGTCTTAATAATTTAAAATATATATATTAATGCAGCCTGTCAATCCTTATATATATAAAATAAAATTTAACCTCTGTGCACAGGGATGAATGAATAGACCTATGTGATGTTCATTGTTCTACACAGCATCAATAAATGATAGAAATGTTAATGGAGGAGAACAAATCAACAAGCATAAGAAGTATTTTTTTTTTTCTGAAAGCATTTATTTTCTGTCACGAAAATTTTGAAACTATCATCAGCAGGAAACATTGGTGGTATAAGAATTAAATAAACAAAGGAACCAAGTATGTTTTTTTAATGTCGTTCCAAACTTTTTTTTTCCCCAGTATCCACAAATCTGTAAATTTCAGCTACAAAGAAAATTAAAAAAAAAGAAGATCAATTAAAACTCCCAGCCATCGCCTGCACAGCCATTGCATCTTTGTATACACATTTGAAATAGTTATTTTGACTGCAGGAACAAATGAAAAATAAATAAAAATGAGAGAGCTTTTAAAATACTGGAACTGTGGTAAGCAACTTACCCCCCTGATTTGTGCTGATCGCTTTACAGGAACAGTTCTCTCAGGCCTGCGTCACACCAGGCAAAGAAAAGTAAATTAAACGAAACTATCTTTACAGGAAAAATTAAAAAAAAACAAAAAAAAAGAGTAACCGCTTCAAAATGTAATAACACATATGTGGGCGGGGAACTATGTGAATAGTAAACACAGATTTTAGGTCGATCTTCAATCAAAATGAGGCTCCGTAATTAATTTGGATTTACCTGACCTTGGCGATTAAGTTTCAGCTGTAAGACTTTGTTCCACACGTTTCTTTGTTTAGTCACCATCAAATACATCTCCCCATATCGCTTACTGGCATTCTTTAATAGCTGCTATTATATTGTCGAACGGATTGGGCAGTAGAGTTGTATTATTTTCGGTCTTAATTCTCTCACCAGTCTCGTTTGGGAGAGCTCTTCTATCTTGTACATGAAGTGATTTTGAAAATAAATCTTAACCTCTGATTTTGACGCACTATGTATCATGGGTCAGTAGGCTATCTATAGGGCACTATTCATCTCAGTTCAATTTTAATATGAATAAATCTAACTCAATATGCATATGCATAAAGAAGAGTATGTGCCATACAATCAAAATAAGTCATAGAGAGAGAGGAACCTATCTTGTGTGTTTCATAAAGAACTAGGATTTCTTTGTAGCCACTGATAGCAGGGCCGTCCATACAGATGCTTCACCTTGACCACACAGCAAAACTATTCCCTTGAACCGAGCTTTAGCAAGTGCAATTCCATGACACCCAATTTTATGGTTTGGTCCAACTTTTTAGCAGCATGATTTTAGTGGATAAACATTTCTGTGGGCGTTGCAGTACCAAAGAAATAAATATAATGCTAAATCTGGATAATCTGGAAATTTGGGACTAATGAATGACTTTCTGTCAGGCCTTGCAAGTGAACCCTGCTCTGCCGCAACGTGACATTTACATTTCCTACTCTCTATAACAGCAAATCTCTTTTGGAGTTTTATTTTCCTAATACCTACACGAGTTTATGGCTTGGAAAATGAACTTTTGATCTAGTCCCTTTGTCACTCTTACGTCGGTCATCCATAAGCTTGGTCCTCTTACTAGTATGAATTGAAATAAATTGCCAATACTTTATTATACGCAATCAAGACTATGCATATAATGATTTAATAAAGAAACCTGAATCTCTCTTTGGCTCTCAATAGGAGTAGTTGGAAGTTACGTAACTTTAACTTATCTTTGTATGTTCATTATAAGACATCATACCTATGGAAAATTCAAAAAGAATAAAAAAGAGATCCTTAAGATTTACGTCCAATAAGTAGGAACGTGGAGAAAAACAAAAACAAAACATTCAAGTAAAGCTAAGAGAAAGAAAATGAAAGAGTTAAAGGGAGAATTACGTGGCTTAGAGGCTTAAGGGAAAGTAAGGTAATTAAGGTAATTAGGTATCTTAAAAGAAAAAGTTAAAGATAATAAAATTTATGTAGGGGCCTACGTGGTTTTTTAAAAAAAAGTAAGAGATTTAGAAAGTAGGTAGCTTAAAGCTAAAGTTAAGATGAAGATTTAGAATAGGTTTAGGGAGTTAGGTAGTTTAAATTATTTCCATTCATTGAGTCTTAAGTTAGTATTTTCTTTGATATTTGGAGTTAAGATTATATATATATATATATCATAATTATGTAAGTTGAATATTTTTTTAAAGGAGATAATATGAAAAATTGTTAATATATATATATAATATGGAAGGGTATTTAATATAGGTATTAAATTTGAGCATTTACGATGTTTTATAATTTTGACCAAGTCAATATGGCTAATTATTTAATAAAATATTGTATTAGTAATGAAGTTGATTCGAGCAAATTTCTTTATGTTTTTAGAAGAATTCAATATTTAGATTGGAGTTCTATTATGGATCAATTCTAGTTTAGTATTAAAGTTTTAAGGAAACTTATTTACTTGGTAAACACGTTTCGTATAGTAAGTCAATATTTAAAGTATGGAATTATTAAATCTCGATAGAAGGGATTGATTTAATCATATCCCATATGTTAATAGACTATGTTTTAGGAAAAGAACTAGACTTTCTAACCACCCTTCAAAATTCCCAAGATGAGTAGGCTCAAACAAAAAGTCTATGGCTGACACAAACAAATGAATTTTGGCTAGATGGGAATTAGACTAATATTTATTCTTATATAAATCAACCTAGGGTGATTAGTAAATCTGCTACCAACAAGAGGGTGTTTGTGATGTACTCCACACACTTGCATGCCCTACCTCATTTCCTATTCTTGAGCGTTGTGTCATTGATATTGATAAATAAACTTCATCTCTCGGTGCATATAACAAGCTACCTTATTTCGGCTTGGTTAGCAGATTTGATAGAGTTGGTTAAAAAAAAATTATTAGTGGTGTTTTTGCCCATGTGTAGGTTATGGGCATTACAGACCTGTTCAAAGCTTATATTGTATGATAGGGTCCACATCATTACCACCGACCGATTCTAATTGTTGCTCAGTTGTGCCCGGATTATCCAGTACCCAATTTATAAACAAATTGAAAGCTAAGAGGTGATCAATATACCCCTGTTCTACATGAGTGTTGGAATTGGATATGACCACCTTCATATCATACTCTATGTACATGAATTTCTCAATTTTTTTATGAGTATTCTGCAAGACCATATCCTTATCATTAATCTCCTGCAATGCAATTGTTAGAAACTCTATAAATTTTGCTTTCCAATCATCCCTTTCTCGAAGATTCCCTGTATCATCATGGAGTGTAGGAACCAAATTAAAACAATCGAGGTCTTCTTCGAGTCTTTCTTGATATTGGTTGTGGGATCTCACCAAGTCATTATATCTTTGTAGTGTTTGATCTTTCAAGATCTATTTACCTAGAAGTTCCTTCTTTTTATCAATCATTCTTCCTTGTAACCAGACATTCTCCTCTAGTGTTGATTGTATTTGCTTAAATACACCCCAATAATCATCAGCTTGCTTTATCATCTTATTGAACCTCTCTTTGACTATCTCGGACACAACATTGAATTTAATGATTTTCGCCTCCTTTTCCAATGTTTTACACTTTTCTTGGGCTTTCAAATGGGATTTTTTCCAATAGGTTGCATCAACTAATGCATCTAACACTCTCTTATCCTTTTCGAGCCATGGAGTGTACAATTCTAGAGTAGAAGAGGAAGATGACTTCTCCATTTAATGTGATAACTTCTTTTTCAATTTGTCGTTCTCTTTGACCAATTTTTCAATTTTTTCTCTAGTGAATTTTGCCACATTGACATTCAACTCTGCAGTTTCTAAGGGATTAGTGTTCACAACTCTTTTGACCAAAAGGTGTCCAAATACTTGATTAGGATTTTCAATTACTGTCGGCCTCTTCTCATGAGGGTATTGTGACCAAATAAGCAAGGCATCCTCATCTGGATTGTATCCAGACCCTAAATATATCTTATCACTAGCTTCCTCTGATAAGTTCATTGTTGTATCCCCTCTTTTTTTGAAACTATCAAACACAATTGCTGAGCTCATGTCCCATCCTAGTAGAAGTAGTACCCCAGCCTCTTGAAGTAATCTCTACCTCTTTTAGGAGTGATGGATTTCATTTCCCTATCAACTTCCTTTTTCAATTCTTCTAAGGCATTAGCTTCCTTTTCAAGAGTAATGTCTTGCTCCTTTTGTCTTATTTTCTTCCCCTTATACTCATAGAAAAATGATTTGAACTCAAGAGTTTTAACAAATTCATTATCAAAAATGAATTCATGACCAGCCTTGACCCTAATGTCATCAAATAACTCATCTGATGTTTCAAATTTTACAAGTTCCTGAGGGGGCTCATATTGTGTAATCATAGGGGTCTTTATTTGTTCCAGTAGTTGCTCCTCTCCATCACTCTCCTCATCACTTCCTTCGTCTTCGTTGTTATCAATGGAGAAACATACATCAGGGGTGGGTTGTGGGGGTATGTGATCCAAAGGCTCCACATCCTCAGCCTGCATTCCTGTGTAACTCATATGAGATGTATCAAAAACATATGAAGGCACATCTTTTACTATTTCATTCATATGAGCAATAAGCTGCTCAATCCTAGCCAAGGGATCTTGTATATCAGCAAATGCTTCTCTATATGATGGGACATTATTTCTCTTCCATTCCTCTATAAGTACAACTTTATTATATGAAGCCATTCTCTCACTAGTGAAAGCTTCATCTCGGTTCCTGATCACATAATCAAGTGCAAACCAATGCTCATACCCTAACAAATTCTAAGTTAATCTTGCTTGATGAATAAATCCTTCTGCATCAAATTTATTTCTTTCATACCCAAGAGGAAGGTTGTAATGAGATAATTTAGCATCAATTTCTTCATATCCTTCAATGGCACATACTGTGAAATCTCCAAAACAAAGAGTGCTAGGAAAGAGTGATTGTTTATTATGACTCTTAAGATGTTTAGTAACAGACCTTGCTAATTGTCATACTATTTCCAAATAAGCAACTTTTTTAGGAACCACTCGGGCTAGCAAATGTGGAACCCCTTCAAATCCATAAACCCTTATTACTATGCAATTGGAGAAGGCATGCCAGTCTCCCCAATGATGGATCACCTTGCCTCTCAGGTTGTTTTCCTTTGGTCTCAAAAATCTTTGCACCTCAGGGGATAAATTGTGATCATGTGAATAGCCTAGCAACTTCATTAGTGGTTTAACAAAATATTCTTCAAAATATAAATAGTGAGACCTCTCACATCAACTATCCCATAGTGCAGTCCACATTTGTATAGGTTTAAAGTTTCCATCTTTATCTATGTCTTTGATTCTTAATTCTTTACCCCACACATTTCTAGCATGTCCCTCATATAAAAGAAATGAATTAACAAGGAATAGCATTTGAAATATATGCAATCATTGTTGTTTTTTATTCTCTCAAGCCCTTGATTTAGGGCATTCGCCAAATAGTTTACATAGTCGAATGACCTAGCATCTTTGCTTTGTATATCAGTTGCTAGAACCATCAGAGCAATAGACATAAGTAGTGGAAACTTAATTCCCAAGACTTGACCAGCTAAGTAGTAGGTATATTGGAAGTATTCTTTACAAAAATCTATATGAAATGGAGGGTTTTCATTGCTCAAAAAAAAATTGAGTTGACCTTGCTCATTCTTAGGTGTGTGCAAAGCTAGCTTCCATATCTTGTAACTAGTATCCATGCAACGGTATTCTGTCAAAAAGTCTAATGGTGAATGGCAAGTTCATGGGACCTTCTAACTGAAATACATTAGAGATCAGGTCTTGGGAGCTAGCAAGCATATCAACCCCATTTGGTGATTAGATAGCTCTTTTCTTGGCATTATACCAACTGGCCAGAGCTTTCACCAATTCTATGTTGATGAATATGTTTGGCACCACAAGTCTTCCTAAGTTCAATCTCCATAGGTTACAAACTGGTTGAAATCTAAATTGTTTTTTGTAGTGATACATAAAAAGCTCATAGCCCTGGTGTGGCGTCCAAACATCCCCAAGACCCCTTATGTTTATCTAACAATTTACTTGCTTGAACACTTCTTCTGGGTCTTGGCCCTGACCCTAGACACTGATCTATCAAGTCTTGGTTTAAATTCCTCTTTTCAATTTTTTTTCTTTGCCTTAGGTTTTTCCACATTTTCTTCCATTGCAAACTCTGAAAAAATGCAAATTTCTAGCTAAGAGTGGAGTACTTATGTGAATTTTTCCTTCTCTTGGCTTCACTACGTGAGAACTCTAAGTTTTGTCCTTTCTACTTATGCCCTTAGCGTAGCCTTTCTGGTTTCTATAAATTGTATGATTAATTCGTGGTGCAATTCACCTTTATATGGGCTCATTAATATACCACCTGCTTTAGTCTTTTCATTGGGGAGAGCATTTATGTTAAATATCCAGATGATGCTTTTGACACCACATCAACTAGTAGTAATCATTCATCACTATATCATTGGGACCTTGGTTCATTTTCCACCGATGGCCACCTTCTCCATTGATAAGTGTTTTTCTTTCGGTCTATTGGTAAGACATCAAACAATGTTGCCCCAATGCATCCTAGCTTTACCGATAAGTGTTAGACTTTGATACACCATGATTATATCGGGCTATTGGGGGAGCTTCATCATTCATTTCGCCAATGCACCAAAGCTGTAGCGATGGAAGGATATTACACCGATGTAAGGATATGAATTGCCCCTGTCGGGCTATTGCTGGGGTGGTGGTGGGAGCTCCACCGATAGAGTATTGTTAGCCCGATGGTATCAAAGGACTTCAATGGATTTCGTGAATGTGATTATTTGGGTATGTTGGTTACAAAAATGGATTCTTTACACGAACCTCAGTAATTTGTCTACATCATGAAATTGAGTCTAGTGAGATTTTGAAAGGACTAGGAGATAAATGAATAGATGTTAATGCAAATATGTGGGATTATTATTTTTTAGTCCTAACAAAACTCTTTTGACATTTTTTATCTTATACTTATTGTGTGATGCATGATATTTATTTTTCTTTTTATTTTGTGCATGCATGTGCCATGTGTAGGCTTAATAGTTGGTTATTGACCTCTCACATGAGCTGATATGTTGGTGATCTAGGTTTTCTAAACAAAAATCCCCCCAATAAAGTAAATTTCCCCCAATAGAATAATATGTAATAATATTTAATTGAGGGATTATAATATTTCTTATAGGGATGTATTGTCTATGCATTGATGGAAAATTGTATTCACTTGAAATTTTTTAAAGTCTTTCCATCAAATTTATTTTGTGCATATCTATTGTAGATGTCCTTAAGCTCTATGAAAAAGGTGTATATAAAATTTGAGATCAATTGCTAAGTTGAGACATGTAATATTGATTTGATTTACATTTTACTTAAGATAAAATTTTATTGCGTTGCTGAATTTCTTAGTTCAATAATTGGGATTCTCAATGATCTTGTATACCCAAAGTGTATGTGATAGAAAGAAATTAGGTAGTCATGTCGATTAGTTTGAAAATTTAAATGATCTTGAGTTCATAAGTACATAGTGATAAGTTTTGACAAATAACATAATTTCTTGTTGCATTTATCACAGAAACAAAGGCCACTTTTGATTGTAGCAAATGATATAGAGAGTGAAGCATTGGCTACTTTGATCTTTGAAATTGATGATTTTTTACTAAATTGATAATGTTTGAAGTTTTTTTTTTCTTTCTTAGATGTTGAGTCTAATTAATAAGTTTAATGTTGTGTTGCAACTTGCAGGTGAGTATGTTAATATGATAAAGGCTAGCATTGTCGATCCTCTAAAAGTTATCAGAATTGCATTAGTTGATGCAGAAAGGTAAAAATATTTATCTTTATTATAATTAGTGGAACTTGCAACTACAATATCTGATAAAATATACTTTCAAATATGCTTTTGATGGATGTTATATATAATTCTGATACATTCACTATATCTAGCACCTAAGTTTAGGGTGCCATAGTTGGAAAAGGAAAAGAAAATGTTTGAATTTTATCCTTTGTATTATTTGACTTTTCTGAGTTTTTGATGTACAAATTTTTTAACCTTATTTTCAGGTTGCAGCTTCAAATTGGAGAAGTCAAAAGTCATGAATACCAGCGAGGAAGATTTTGGAGGAGCCGAAACCAATAGTGATGGGAAAGCTGTGGATTTGCAAGGGGATTAAATGGTTCAAGCCCCTATAGGAGGTCGTTGCCCTTCCAAAAGGACTGTAGTTAAGGGGAAAATAGTATAAGTATATGAAAATAGGATTATTTTGTTTATATAGTGTCTGTATGTTGTACAGTGTCATTAAGACATTGAATGTAACCAATGATATTTTGATTTGTTAATGAGGCTTAATGAAGTAAATTTTCAGAGTGGTTTTTTCTCCACTCATAAATATTGTGTTGTGGCTCCTCTTGATTTGTAATCTATTTGAGTTTGTTTCTGATCAATCATATCTATTCAAGCATTTTAGTCTTCATTTCATGATGTTTTTTAACATTTGAATATCTATGATACTTGAAGTTTATATGCATAAATTTGTGAGGATTAATTAAGTTAGATTTGATTTGTAATGACTAAATATATGATTTAAGTAATGACTAAATTAATGACTAAATATATGAATAAAGAAATGACTAAATTAATGACCAGTTAACAACAATCAATGACTAAATTAATGACTAAACATGTTATTAAATTAATGACTAAATATATGACTAAACAAATCACTACCATGACTAAATTAATGACTAAATCAATGACCAAATCAATGACTAAATAAATGACTAAAATAGTTTAGTCTTAAATTTAGTGGTGTTATAAATGACTACAAATAAACCACTAAAATAATCACGTGACTAAAATTAATGACTAAAAAATATGATTAAATCAATTACCAAATCAATGACCAAATTAATGACTAAATAAATGACTAAAATTTTTTTAGCCATAAATTTAGTGGTGTTATAAATGACTACAAATAAACCACTAATAGTCACGTGACTAAATTTAGTCATTTATATGCAATTTTTATTAGTTTATTTAGTCATATATTATTGTTTGTGTACTATTGAAATAGGGATAGAGCTCCTTCATCCTAGCCGCATCCTCCTAGGTATCATCTTTAGGATCGTACTGGACCCTAACCTACTCAATATCTCAACCCCTAAGGGTGATTCTTCTATGCTACATGATGGCCACAGGCTCCAAAGTCAGATGCTCATCCTCTACTTGTAAGGCATTCCAATCAAGGATGTGAGATATATCAGGGTGATAAGGCCTGAGTACTGAAACATGAAATACATCGTGTATGTGTGAGAGACTAGGTGGCAAAGCAAGACTGTATGTTGTTGGACCAATCTTCTCAAGAATCTTGAATGGCCCAACAAAGTGAGGTGTGAGCTTAGAGCCCTTTCCATATCGTATTGGACTCTTTCATGGATGCACTCACAAAAAGACTCAGTCACCTACTGCAAACTGGCGATCCACCCGATGTGCATCTACATACTTTTTCTGCCTATTCTGCGTAGCAACCAAATGTTCCCTAATATGGATCACCTACTACTCCATATCCTGAAGCATCTTCGGAACCAGTAGAACTCTATCCTCTAACCGATCCCAACTCAAAGAAGTTTGACATAGTCATCCATACAATGCCTGGAAAGGAGGCATACCAATCAAACTCTAATAACTATTATTATAAGAAAACTCCACTAAATGGAGATACTCCTCCCATCATGTCTGCTAGTCCATCACATACATGTGTAACATATCCTCAAGTATCTAGTTGACCTTCTCAATCTTTCCATATGTCTCAGGGTGATATGTTGAACTAAAGTTCAATTGCATCCCCATGGCATGCTGCAATGACGTCCAAATAGCTAAGGTAAACACAAGATCCTTGTCAGAAATGATCCAGTGCGGAATACCGTGCAACCTAACCATATCTCCCATAAACACTCTAGCAACACACAAAGTATTATAGGATAAATGAATAGGCGAGAAGTGTGCTACCTTCGTCAACCTATCCACTATCACCATAATGGCATCATGTCATTGTGAAGAATTGGGTAACTCAACAATGAAATCCAACAAGATTATATCCCATTTCCATTCTAACACCAAATGTGGTTGTAGAAGTCCTGACAGATGTTGGTGTTCAACCTTCACTCACTGACACTCCAAACACCTCAACACAAAGTTAGCGATATCTCGCTTCATACTTTCCTAGAAGTATAGCTATCACAAATCGGAATGCATCTTCTTCA
This sequence comes from Sequoia sempervirens, assembly GCA_007258455.2. NCBI lineage: Eukaryota > Viridiplantae > Streptophyta > Pinopsida > Cupressales > Cupressaceae > Sequoia > Sequoia sempervirens. Next base: position 44,912 of record VDFB02372158.1, on the reverse strand, counting down.
CTCTTGGATGAGTTGAATAGGGTGCCCGATGTGCCTCTATCATAACCAAGGTACAATGATCTCCAAAAGATGGAACATAAAAATGTGTCCCATATGTCTTAACAAACCATCTGACTCTAGAGAATAACCTAAGAATATGCCCTTAAGAGTCCTGCTTGTCTCTATCTCTAATCTCACCTCCTGATGCAAAGAACATAATAAATAGAACAAAGCAACTGGTACATGCGATCTCTCCAATTTGGAAGATCCTACCATCACGAATAAAAATTGGAAACCCAATTGTGTAAGGTACACATTCCACCCAACCAAGTGGTACCTGAAGGCCCACCCCCTATGCTAGGAGATAGTAGAAGGGCTACCTAGGAAAAACGAACAACCTCTAAGCATATGCAACACATAATACTATTCCATACAAGAATAATACATAACATGAAGGTTACATTGCTTCCAAAGTAAAATAATCAAGTATATCAACTGCACAATACATATTGTTGTCATAGGAGGAGTTTCATCACAAAATTGCATGGGTTACCCTAGTAGATCTTCCTAGGCCCCAACCCCCATTTTGGGTTACCCTAGTAGCCTCTCACAATCCCTAGCCCCACATGCAAACCAATGCGAAATCAAATATCTTTCAAGGAGACAAGATAATGATCTTGTCATTCTAGGCCTTCTCATCTCATGCCAAGTCTAAAGAAGCCCTTGAGCCCATAAGTGAGGAACAATTAACAAGTTATATGTATTAAGCTACCCTTTCCCCTAATACAATTATTTAATTTCCACTGAATTAACTAACTCTCACATGAGTTATCCTGGCACCACTTTGTGTGTCGGCCCCCATTGAGAGCCACTCCCCTACTAAAAACACAAGGATCTAATTCAAAACTCAAGGATAAACAAAGTGCACACAATGGATATTAAATCCCAAACCAAAATATAAGAGGCAACACATCCCCGTTCGTGGTAACCGGGTGTTTAACTAAATTACAACTTAGTGCACTACCCAAGAAATATAAAGGGTTGAACCATAAATCACAACCCCCTCCTAAAATTACCACATATGGAAGGCTTACACATTCACAACTAACATACTTCCCAACTAACATACTTCCCAACTTACGTGAGCAAAAGACATCATAATTAAATAAGCAATTCAGGCAAGAAATAAATCTACCATTAGAATTTCCTAAATCCAATTTCCATTTCAAGAAAATACAATAACATATTGCTCCAATAAACTAGCTTATTACAATTTCACTTACAGAGAATAAAGAAATTAAATCTATATGTTTCAAATCAATTTCCCAATTTCAACTATATAGAAATAAAATTTCTTCTTTTAAAACATTTCATTTTAAAATAACTAACTTGTGCTTTTGCGTGCACCTATTATATTCATTATATATATATATATATTTATTTATTTATTTATTTATATATATTTATATATTTACATGCATATTATATATTAAAATATATATATATATAACTAAATCACATAAATTATAAGGGATGGATGAAAGTTTAAAAGTCATCATTTATGGTTGGTTGTGTCGGGTTGTTTACACAGTTGGCTCCCCATATGGGGCGCGCAGCCTAGCACTGCCTCCATAGCCTGCCTCCCCCTATGGGGGCGGTTGTGGGGGTAGCTCCCCCAACCCCATACAAATATAAATTTAAGACCATAAAATCTCTCATACCTATGATTTAAAATTGTTGTACAGTTTTCAATTCCATATTTTTTAACATAAATTTTCCAAAAGGAATTCTACAA